>JAMXBB010000010.1:99478172-99654837 GCA_024138015.1 Lumnitzera littorea
TTTTTAGTAATTAGCAATTATTATGCTTAAAATTTGAAAATTTTATAGTCTCCCATTTTATTTCTTATTTTCTTAAATTTAAGTTTACGGGATCATTTTTACTAATATTCTTCCCAATAGTTTATAATTTGGGTTTGATCGGATCTTTTAACCAATCGCCCTAAACCTTGGGTTCTAAGTTCAATCCTACGGTTACTTGGCTGAATTTTGGGGCTTACAGGTAAGGGGGCCAAAATTCCTTCTCTCGAAAATTCCAATTCACCTTTTTTTGAAATCTTTACTGACTTAAGTATCGGAATGGTTTTACTAAAGCCACCTTCAGCAGTCTTCTTAACTTATGTTTGCTAATTTTGTAAGATATCTCTAATCTTCAAGCTCTCAACAAGAAATAGACATCAATACATAGCTTCATTGAAACCCTAGATAATCATCGAAAAACACACTCTCTCCCACCCCCTCTTACGATGCTAATTTACTCTGATTGTTATTATATAAGTTTTCTAATTGATCGCTAAGGTAAAAATCTAGCTTTTCAACATTAGGAGCTACCGACCTCCTTTGCTAACCATAGATTGAAAAAGAAAATGATGATAAAAAAATAAAAAAAAAGCATTAAGAGCAAACATTCAAATTTTTGAATAAGGTTTAATAGGATTCTTCATTAGTGAGGTGATTTATTTAAAGGAATTACAATGATGAAAATATTTGGTTACAACTGCTATGAATTGATAAGAAAAAACATAATCTCTAAATTCAAAAATCACTAATGATATCCAAGTTGAATTACTTCTAATATTGTTTAATTGATGGATTAAGAGGAACCAAAAGGAAGGCTTGATGACAAATTATAGCAATATCCGTAACATGTTTGTAATATAAGCAACATAACGCATTTACATTAAGTTTTTACACGAAAAACTATAAAGTTACCTCTAAGCCTACTATTATAATTTTAAGCTTAAGAATTCTATAAGTTAAGAAATTTAATTGAGTAATTATAGAGTTTATGGAGCAAATAATCAACCTATGGGAATTCTCGGAGCTTATGATGAATTATAGAGCTTTGTGATAATTGCTATAAGTATGAAATTGAGGATTAGTGACTTATTGTGGTTAGGAACAAATTTGATGAACTTAGGGTTCATAAATATTGAAGAAGTGATTTCAAGGTTAGAAACTTAACCGAAGATGCCCAATTTCAAGGTTGGAAAATTTAAAATGATGTAAACTAAATGAAAAGTGGTTGATTGAATTGTAGTAAGCTAACCATAAGGAAAATTCGATCGACCTAATTTATAGTAAGTCAAACGAGTGGGGCTCGTGAAGGGATACCTCTACTTAGTTGAAAATAGGTCAATGGGGTCTATGTAGCAAGTAAGTCAAGTCAACTTAGTTTGCAAGTCAATCATTCAAGTTGCCTTTTGAGGAAAGCTGACTTTATTGATATTTAGCAAATTAAATTGAGTTGCTTTAAAAGTCTAGAGGTAAGAATATGATTACTTAACATAAATAAGAGACCAATTGATTGCATTAGATATGGTTATACGACTTTTGTTGAATTCAAATTAATTACCAAGTGCATGGCTACTTGAATAAGTGAACTACTCTAATATGGAATAGATCTTCTAGAAAAAAGCTATTTGATGCAAATTTATATCTATAACATGATTGATATCAATTGATGTTGTGGATTTTTATCAAAATTGTAAGTGGAATCTAGATACATGATTACTATTGTATGTTACTTATGTATGGTAGTTAGAATACAAACTAATTAATAATGGTTAGTTGTTTATTTGTTGTCAGTATCTATAAAATAAAATTCATTTACAAAAAAACCTAGATTGCTACAAGTCCCGTACTTGTAAAAACAAACTCCACATACCTACTCTATACTTTTAAAACTATCTTTCGAGATCCACTCTATACTCTTAAAACTAACTACAAGAATCTGCTAAATACTTTCAAAATCAACTTCAAGGTTCAATGATCCACACCTTAAAACCAATTCTAAGGAGTATTATGGGTTAACCACTTTCAAAAACTGACTTCAAGGAGTATTAATAGATCTACACCTTCAAAATTGACTCTAGAGGCATATAAATGATATATTACCAAAATAAAAACTTTATATCAACTTTATTCTACTTTCATTCCTTCAAGTTCTTTTCTCGTCCAAATAAGAAATATTTATAATTATTTCACTTTATTTTCTTTCCTCTCTAATTTTTTTTCCTCCATTTTTCATTCCTCTTAATTCCTTCTCTTTTCCCAAATACAGTGTAAACTAGTTAAAACTCCATGTTATACACATATTTTAGCTTAAAATATATTTATTGGCAAAAATAATAAATATATTCAAAAGGTATCATAATTAACATATTAGTGAGATATGTTTATAACACGATTATTTGATAATTTTCAATGAAATTATATGTCACTTAGATAGTCTTTTAAAGTATAGGAGTGAAATATCCTTCCACATAAAGAATTATGTTGTTAGATTAAATCATGTAAAAATTATAACTGCAGATAGTCTTTTAAAATATAGGAGTGAAATATCCTTCCACATAAAGAGTTATGTTGTTAGATTAAATCATGTAAAAATTATAACTATTTAAAAAAAAATGCATAAAACCTATCTCTTAAATAAAAACTTTTGAAATTTATCATAATATATAATTTTAGAAGCATTTTTTGTTATGGTGCCACTTCGATATTAATTTTTTACAAACATCTTTGATATTAACTTTTGATTGTTGCTATTTTATCAAAAGTCATCATTCCTTTTTATTTTGTTATAATACATTTTTAATATTGTCTACATTAGGATTTTATCAAGACTTTTATTAGTATCATCTTTTCGTTAATAATCTTTTGGTCCTTAAACAATGTTGTTCTCAATTTTATGTTCAAGAATCGCATATTTTGTATAAGAATCATTAGAATTGTACCTCTTGCATGACTTGACATAAAATGACACAACATAATTTGAAAATGCTTGTAACGCTTTTTCAATGGAAAATCAATTCGCACATAAATATGAAAATGTCAATAGGCATATAAAGTTATAATATAAAATTTGTAATATATTTTATAGAATGAAATGTTATCGCTTATTGTATTTAAGATAATTTATGAATATATAATGTTAATATGTTGATTCTTACATTCTTTTGGGTACATTTGTTATTTTAATTTATATTTACATACATTAAATTAAAACTTACATATGGCGCATGGTTTTAACTAGTTATAACTTCTAGGAAAAGGTACAAATTTAAGGTTCAACCTTTTGCATCTTTTTTATTTAAGTCCTAAATGTTTTAAGATTTCTATTTGAGTTCTCAATATTTACAAAAGTTTTCGATCAAGTTCTCTATTAGTTTGTTTTAAATTTTCCATTAACTATGATATGTGGCATTTTCTTATTGGTTTATGGGAAAAATACAAATTTGCAACTCAATCTTTTGATCGTTTTTTGTTTAAGTTCTAAATGTTTCAAAATTTCTATTTGAGTCCTCAATATCTGCAAATATTTTCAAATAGGTCTTCTATTAGTTTGCTTTTAATTTTTTTGTTAACTATGGTATGTGGCACATTTTAATTGGTCTGTATATTTTTATTAGATAATTATTATAATAAAATAATTAAAAATTAAAAAATAATAACAATAATAATAAATTAGGAAAATTCAAAAAAAGAAAAATATAAAGAAATGAAAAATCAAATAATAAAGATATATACATATATAATATAATAAGGTATATGCATGTGTATTTATTGTAATTTTAATAAAAAGAAAATTTTAAAAACTCAAAAAAATTAGGAAAAAAGAAAATTGGTTCCAATTACCTCAATACTAAAGGGTAGCCAGAACGATTAAAAGGAAGTAATGGATCTCAACCTACTTACTAAATTAGGTCAAATTAACCCACCACTACTTGGAGGTGACTACCTACCTCTTATGGGGCAACCTTATGGCTAAATACCACCTGGTTTTTTTTATAAAAAATAAAAGTAAAACCCAATTAGGCTTGATTAGAATTGTAATAAATATACATTTATTATATTATATATGAATATATGTCTTTATTATTTGATTTTTCAGTTTTTAATTCTTTTTCTTCTTTTAATTTTCCAAAATTTTTATTATTTTATTTATTTTTAAAATATTTTATTATATTAATTATCTAATAAAAGTACGTAGACAAATTAGAAAGTATCACATGTTATAGCTAACACAAAAATTAACAGTAAACTAATAAAGAACTTATTTGAAAGTTTTACAAACATTGAGGACTGAAATAAAGATTTTAAAAAGTTTAGTATTCAAAAAGAAAACGTACGAAAGGTTAGATCCTAAATTTATACTTTTTCCATTGACTAATCAGAAAGCGCCACGTGTCACAGTTAATAGAAAAGTTAATTATAAATTAATGGAGTACTCATTTGAAAACTTTTACAAATATCGAGAATTCAAATAAAAATCTTGAAACGTTTATAACTTAAATAGAAAAGGTGTAAAAGATTGTGTTCTAAATTTATACTTTTCTCTAACTTTTAAAATATATAAACAACACCAAAACGTTGCTAACATAACCCAAAAAGTGTGATGATTTTGACATTTTAATCATACTTCAACGGTTATTTATATATTCATAAGTAAAGTTACACTTTACAAGTATTGGGATCATCTCTATTATTTGCCTTCATAGGAGCATCTCCATCCAAGGTCCTTGGCACAAGACACAAGATGAAGAACGTTCTTCGGGGATGGGGAGAGGTCCTTGTAATTAATGGGGTGAAGGATCCCAAAAAACTACTCCATTTATTTATTTTTTTAATTTCTTCTTGAGACAATTATATTTTCATTGTTTTTTGGTAAAATACAAATAATGAAAAATCTCTCCTTAAAAACCTTGGATGAAGTATAGAGATTAAAGAAGAAAGATTTCTAAAGTATTAATGTAACACCTTAAAAGACTTTCCAAAAATCCTTATGAATAGGGATGCTCGATAAAGGTACGAAGGGGAGGTGAGAGAGAGAGAGAAGATTGTTGAGAATCCATGGTGCTTTTTAGGAAGAAATGCATTTACTTTCTCAATCACTTATGAATGATCTACAGGACTTGACAAAATTCTTAGAACATGAGATATGGATTGGGGAATCTATACTCCTGCAAAGACAAGACTCCACAACCGTAAGTTTGAAATTTTGAAATATGATTTTACAGAAAGAATGATGAGATAAATGAAAAAGGGGATTAAAAAAAAAAATGGAAAAAAGAATAATATTCCATAACTTGTACTCTCTTCCTCTATAAAAAGCCATCCTACTCCTACATTACCCTTTAAAAAAAAAAACCCTTCAATTCCTAAATAAACACTTATTTCTCTTTTCTTGGCCTCATCGATTCCTCATATTGCTTTCACATTTTGTTCTTCTTCCATGAACCCCAGCAGTAATTTCTCATCAGCACATATCATGATTGTGGTATTCTCACTCTTTTCTCTAATCAGGGAAAAGGTCAGCATGCAAACCTTCATTGCTTATCCATCTGCCTTCGAGTGAACCCCATAAACTACTCGAGCTCAGCTCAAAGTTTTATCCTTTTTTCTTTTGCTGGTTTTTGATTCAATCCACACATGGACACCTTCCTCATCAACAACCTGAAAGCTGAAAAAGCCAACAGGCCTGGGAAGAACTGGCGATTGAAGAAGATGGTGAATCTGTTCAGGATGATTGAGCTATGTATCGTTTTGATACTCATCTCAAGGTTGTCTACCCAACTTCCTGTAGCCGTAAAGAAATCTGGCGATTATTTTAGGGACTTGAAGGTGATTCTTATAAGTCCCCGGTTCGTGTTCGTCCTCGGGAACGCGATACTCATCGCGCTCTTTGCGAAATCTGGACAGTTTTCTTCTCAAGAATCTAACACGAAGGATGATCTCTACGATCGATTCGTGGAGAAGAGTAAGAGAAACGAAAACGTTCCTAGGGTTGAAAAAGTTTTCCATGACAAACACGCTTTTCCTGGAGAAGGAAACTCGGTTTACAAGGATGATGTGCATCGTGCTGAAAAGATCAAGCGGGCTTATTATAACAGGAGTCGATCGGAGAATTCCAGGGATCATGAGCATGCTCGGAAACCGAACCGCGTAATATTGCGGCGATCCATAACAGAAAAATGCGAGAGAAATGCAGCGTGTTCTGGAGGGGAATTGGCGAAAGGCGTTTCGTTTCCTGAGGATGCTATGACTATGAGCAATGAGGAATTTCGTCGAACAGTTGAGGATTTCATTGCGAGGCAGCAGAAGTTTAGAAGGGATGAGGAGGAGGAGGAGGAGGAGGAGTACGCTATAAATGTTGTTTCGTACGATTTAGAATTTAGAACATAAACAACCACAGTTTCTAAATTTTCTTTTATTAAGTCATGTATCAAAGTCATATATTAATGTTATTAATATCATATGGATAGGTAAGGAATATGTATATTTTACTCCTATCTTATCAGAATTATCCGATTATGGAACAAAGAATCTTTTTACGGTTCGAATTAATGGACGAATATGAACCACTTCACTTAGTATACCCAATATGCTGAAAATTGATTCGATGAAGGCATTCTCAAGGCATAAAGTTTCAAATAGATAGACACTAGACTAGACTAGAGTGTGCCAATTATATTAGAGATATGGAGCACATATTACAGTACATTAACAAATCACGCACCTACAATATATATACAAAAATTAAATATCGTAATATAATTAAAATTTTGAACCGAACACACATGTTGATACGATACATAATCAATATCACACAATGGATGAGTATAAAAATAATACATAATCAACAGAGTACGTATACAACTATAGTGATCCAATAAATATACTAAATTGTTGTGTGGTTTTCTTCAACATGTACAGTTACTTTCTTGAACGTGTGCAATTAATTCTTGGACGTGTGACTTGTAAGGATTGTGGTATGTAAAGGTGGAATAGTTAAATCTTGATGGGATTGGTCATGTCCTCTATTCCATTATTCTTTTTTATTTTATTTTTTTTTAAATCCAAAACCATTAAATTCATAATTTATTCAATAATTCAAATTTAAAAAAATACAAATTAAAAGTAAGATAAAAAATGTAATCAATCCTATAAAAAAAATAAAGATAAAATTGTAAAAGGAGCAAATGAACTTTTACTTTAATAATAATAGATAATGGAGATAATCAATCGTAGGACATATTAGTTATCGAGATTTTAAAGAGCAAATTCCATTTTATATACCTGTGTTGTGAATTATTTTTTACGTTGCATACCCATGCTTTTATTTTTTTCGGCTTTTTGTGCCCATGTTTTACTCCATCATGCATGCAACTATTAGTGAGCCGTTAGCTTTGTAAACATGTAAACACAAAATCCGACATTTCCCTTAATTCTTTTCCGTTTCTGCAAATCGAATTGAGAAATCCCCAAATTTAAAGTCTAAAAAACCCAAACCGAAGAACCCCACTCTTAAACTCCCAACTAGATTTAGGGGGGTTTCTTAGTTTGATTTGCAAAAAAATATGGGCAAAAGATAGAGTTTGGATGTTTATCCCTATGCGAGATGTACTTGTATGCATACATATAAATGTCAAGATTGAAAACACTAATACTGCAAAGTCAAATAATAATAATAATAATAATAATAATAATAAAAGCATGGGTATATAAAGTATAATTTATCCAACTATAAAGAAAGTTTTTCATTAGTGTAATGTGGAGAAATTTACATATTTGTTATCAAAATTAATAAATATTATACAAATACAAATTAAATTAAAAATATTACTAAAATACCAATATTATATCGTATCTTAAAAATGCGATATTAGTATAATACATATATTGTATCTTGAAGATACAATATTAGTATATTTATACTTAGATGCGATATAGTAATAGTACATAAATGTATTAATATCATATCTTTAAGATGAGGTGGTATTTTGATAATTTTCTTTATATAATTTATAATTATTGTATCTTTAATATTACATCCATGGAATATGACATCGAAGAGGCATTTTGACTTAACAAACAAATTACAAATAAATTTCTTATTGATGGAGTACGACACCCAATAAGGTTCAAACATAATAATAAGAACATAATGGTGATTTTAATTTGAAATCTCACTCCACCTAAATAGGTGAAGTATAGGATTTGCATATAAGTAGGTATTACATTCCTTGATAAAAAGGTCTAACATAATGTCTAAGAATTTATGCTTAATATTACGACATATGCGTATGTGCTACGATGTTGTGCCCATGAGTCACTAGAATTTCAGCACAAAAACGAGAATAAGACAGCAAGATTAAAGAAAGTTACTTCCTCTAGGTCAGTTCAGGAATCATGTCATCAAACATGTTCCCCAACAGATAGAGAACTAATGCTTGCCTGATTTTCTCTTGAAAAAACCTGATTTTCTAGGGGATAGGGCTTCTTTGTAAGGAATAGATGAAGATGATGAAGAACTTACACGCAAACAACACTGAGTTTAAAATACGCCATCCATTTCCTCATCTTTAGAGGATGAGCATCTAGACGAAGATGTCTGAGTATTAAATATGTCATTTCCTTCATTCCTTGTAAGAATTACAATTAGGGCCGTTTTATTTAAAAAAAAAAAAAACTCTTTAGAATAAAATGTTTTCTTCTAAAAGGTTTTTATTGAAAATGATATCTTTTATGTTTCTGGTTGTATTTATAAATACACCGTTTTTTTTTTAATATCACGTTACTTGAAGTCTTAATTAGAAGCATATTATTTTAAACATTTTATTTGACAGTAAATGTATAAATGTAACTGATTTTTAAATATGCATTATTACCACCTTTATAGTTGATTTTGATAATCTTTAATGAGTTTTTCAATTTTTTTTTCCATTATATTCTATTTAAGTTTAAAATATATCTATACATCAATTCAACAAGAACAAAACAAATATATTATTTTCTTAGAGTTAGAACCCATAAAATAAATAATTTGAAAACAATAAGTCATTTTTCTGATAAAAAAAACTATAGTTTTCTCTTTAATGGAAAAATATACTCCCTTCAAAGGAAATTTTTTTCTACTTCAAGTACATTTTTTAGTATTTTTTATGTCAGTTTTTATGCTTGGACATTCAGGCCCACGCCAACCTCCTCGGCCCTGATATCGAGCCCCCTAACCCTTGGGTTGACCCTTCCCATCCTTGCCCGAGCTCCTTGATGCTTTACCTGACCTCTTACACTAGCCTTCCCGAAATAGCCCTGAAGATTCAGCGTGACTCCTCACACGAGCCGAGTCACAAACCTCCGCATAGAAGCATCTACATGCCTCAGAGCAAAGGCCCACATGTCCGTCAGTACAACGCCTACATCATATCAAATGCAATATGATGTTTGGGACGCTTTCCTCCAAATGTCCACGTGGCCTTACTGTACTGTGCCCCAAGAGCACTAAATACAAGAAAACAGAATTAAAGCCTAAAACATTTATACCTTGAGTAATCCATAAAGATCCTACCCATCCTAAGCCCGTTGGGACCTAAGACAAGATCTCCTAAAATCACATGTTGTGAGTTGACTAAAGCTCGAGACACCAATTATGAATACTTTAACTTTTCCTTATTAAAGTTAAGCAAAAAATAAATAAATAACCCTATATGCTCTCCAATCATGTCATTTTTATCAGTCCATTATTTGGATTTTAAGTAAAGTATTAGAATGATCATATTAAACTACTCTTGGATGTTTTTCTTACCCTTTTATGTTTTGTAGGCCATCCTAAATTGCACCAATTAATTAGATTGCGCTTGAAACCTATATATTGCCTTCTAAATTCAAACGCTCAATCAATAAGATCTAAGATCAAATTTTGGTGCTATCTATGCAACAAATCTATTGAACTTAATGGCAAAAAAACTCAAAAAACAAAAACACAAAAAACTTTAATGGCAATAACACTGGCATCACTGACCAATAAGCAGTAGGCAATCAAATCCTCGCCACAAAGGTTTGTAGGTTTAAAGGCCATGTACCACGAAATGTTAGTGTAAAACCAATAAATACAAGCTAATAATACTACCTTCGAGCAGCAAATCTAGCTACTTAAGGAACAACCCTAAGCAAATAAGCTTTTGAGCACTAGTTACCTAATAAGGATAACCCAACATTGCCACCACTGCTACTACTATCATTAGCAGTGAACCAGTAACTACATCTGCTAATAGGAATTGGACCTCGACCTCTCCTAAGCCTAAATCGACCTCCTCTAAGTGTAGGTTAACCGTTTTCCTACCTGCCCAGCTTAACAGAAGACAAGCAAAGTTTAGGGGAGAAACCTGGTCGACAAAGACACTGGAAGTACAAGTCCTACTGACCTTTAGAGGGCCTAAACATCATTTACCCAAGGTTCAAGACCAGAGGGCCCACTTAGAACCCTTGGGGCAAGCGTAAGCTCGACCACCAATTCAGATTAGACCAAGACAATTCATACAACCTTTATTTAACTTGGATCCAAATGTGCCACCCACTACTTAGCTTAAACTCATACATTAACTTGTTCCTAAGCTTAGTAATTGTGGGTTGACCTATTAAGAAGCTCGACTAAGTGCACCAGAACTTCAATGCCTACATTCTGAGCTAAGTAATCCAATTGCTGACCTAATTTGTGCAAGATCCAACCTTACTTCAAGCTAGCTCAGATAAGCCTCCAACCTTCAATTTAGAACACAATGGTTATGATGCCTGCGTATTATTTTATTGTTTATAGTCCTATAGGCTTATTTTGAGGTTTAAAGACATTGTATTTATTTATAGAATTGGCATTAGGGTTTTAGGATTAGTATAAATAGCAACATTTTGTAATTAGTAAACATTTTATTAAATACATTAAGAGAGGACTTTCTCATTTTGTAAGCTAGGTTGTTGAAGCCTAGTGATTTTTCCCAAATTATTTAGTGAATCTTGCTATTTAATCTTTTAGTATTCTTATCGATCAATTGTGAATGGTGAAACCTCTTTTGGTTAGGTAGTGAGTAATATATACCCACCATCAGAAAATCTGAGTTTGATTTGGATTTCATGATGAGTAACATCAGAACCCATTTCAATCCAAAAACCCATTTGAGTTTGTGTTTGGTGAGTTATGTCCTTGTACTTTTACATCCAAATCGTTGTTTTTACTGTTTGTTCAATCCCAAACCCCAAAATACTCACTAGTTGTTGCGCCCTTGGTGTGCATGGACCCCAACCTATTAAGCACATCAATCGTGCTCCTATTTTAATGATATCTTACTTGCCCTTTTGCATTGCGATGTAGCTGTTTGACCACAGCATCCGATTGCCAGTCATGGTCATGTCCCTCCTGCGATACATAACGATCAACCTGAGCCATTATTAACCTAAGCCAAGACATCCAATTAAAGGATATTGGCCTCAACCAACTGAAAGATTACGTTAAGAAGCTTTCTAAACAACAAGAAAGCAAGAAAATTGACTCCAACACAAAATCCTCTTCTAACAAATCCCCTTTCACGCGTGCCATCGAAGAAGATATCCTCAGCGACAAGGTCGGTTGCAAAGCGTTCCCACGTACCTTTCTACAAACCTGCGGGGTGGTGGTTTTAACCAACTCCCAAGTTCCATTACTCACTTTGACGAGCTTACGGATCGATTCCAATATCACTTCCTGGTAGCAAGCAAGCTGCCAGTAGTGGACTCCTCTAGTTTGTACCTCGTAAGCAAAGACAAGAGGAGCCCCTCCATGATTACAGTTGTTTTGGAGGTTCAACAGATCAACAAAAGCATCGCGCTCAATGCTATCATTCAAGGCGTCGGATACGGGAAGTTCGTCAGAGTCCCTCGCAAAAAGCAAGCCTGAGAGCTGAGATGATTTCAGGGACAAAGTTAAGAAATACATCACGCAGGAAGACAATAAACAGGCCGGACAAGTATTCCAGTTCAAGTCAAGAATTGGAGAGGAGATAGAAATGAAGATCGTTTAATATTCCCATTAATTCTAATAACAATGCCATAAAATATTCCAATTTTGAAAATAAGTACTATAAAAAATTTTATGAGATGACGTTTTTTTGTTGTTATTCTTTAACTTGTTCTTGTTATTGGTAATGATATGTTACAGTCGAAAAGTTTAGAGTAGAGTATGTGCAAACATCCTTGGTGAGGAGTTGTGGAGTTTGTAACTGTTTGTCTTAAAGTTTTTATTCTTGTTGTTATTATGGTTAGGAAGCCTAGGAAATGGGAATAAATCTAAATTATGAAGTTTTCTTCTTGTTTCCAAATTGTTTCTACAGATGATGTGAATTTCAGACATATTTAAATATTAGCTACTATTGCATTCATTTCTCGAAAACAAGATTTTAACATGGGTATGGGCCATATTTTAGAAAATTTTTTATATTTTTTTTTTTATGAAAATGCAATATTTTTGTTTCTCCCCTTATTTGATTTATATTTTATGATCTTGATTTTCTCTCCTAAAATCGAGGATAATCGCTTCCGTATTCTCTCTTTGCTTAAGTGGTCCGTTGTATATAAATGTACAATTAAGTTTAATAATCATCTCAAGGTGTAAGAAACTTAGATAACCAGATTTAGGGCTTTATACTGGCACCACTAATTTATCGATATAAGAAACTCCTGATTTGTCTTAAAACATTTTAATTTATTGATCATGGTTCCAGTGGGAGATTTCATAGTTTATCCTTAGTCATACTAGCCATGAATATAATTGGATGGTGGCATGTGCTTTGGGTTGGGTTGGGTTGGGTTGGTTATCAGACGAACCTAGACTGGAACAAAAAGAAGCCTCCATCCTTTAAGTTTAGAAAAATAAAATTAATTATAAACAAAAAGTGCATACTTTGTTTTTTTTTTTTTTATATATATTTTGTAAAATAAATTTTAAATCTGAAAGAGCAGTGATACTTAGGCCGATAAACAATACCGAACGACGTGTCCAACAACATCGAGAATAGTTCATTCAACATGTACACCAATGATTGGAGTTTACTTTTTCGTATTATTTCTCGTATCAAATCATTATCGTTTTCCAATTGGAAATTGCTAGACAAATTGAACTTGTTTGAAACGAATCCATGCCGAATGCATAAAAAACGATACATTATCTCGCCATCTTCGGACAGACATTTTATGTGTTCGGCTTGTTTATTCGTAATTGTCCTTCGGCTCATGTATAACCACTCTTTTAAATTCAGCCTATTCATTGGAACGATGGACATGCATTGGAAGACATAGATATTTGTTGCGCCCTTAAAATCATGTTCTATAATCAAATACACATATGATAAAAATAATGTGTTAAAACTGCGTACTTGCGTATTTGATTGTGATTAACATTTTAAAAACAGTAAACATTAATCCTAGTAGTATTAGAATTCATAGGCATGGGGACTTAGGGCTGGTTATTGGGATTGGGAACAAGCAGGTGTGCATATAGGGAATAAGAATGAGATTACATATAATATAATATATATATATATATATCTACATATATAGACACGAAAATATAGGGACATAAAATGAATTATCTTCCTTTTTATTAGTTTATCTTAGTTATTATAGGATTTTTAGATAAATTTTTAATAAAGGATTTGGCATCATACTATAATTGTCGATTTTCCATTATAAGGAGAACTCAAAGAGGTATCAAATAATGAAATAAATAAAGGTAAAAGACTTAATACCTTGTGCTAGGTGTGATTTCTAAGGGAGAAATAAATAAAAGTTTCGAATTTTTAATTTGTCTTAAGGAATCAGATCAATTGTTGGTCAAAAAACAAGGAACGAGATAAATTAATTTACCTGACTGAAATACTATATTTTATTTATTTATTTATATTTTGGAAATGTGTTTCTAGCCATTAGACATTCATCTTTTAGTTATTAAATGAATCCTCTCTTCAGAATTCTTGTTTAATTATCACTATATGCATATACACATACATATATATATTTATTTATTTATTTTTCTAAAAATAACAACATTCTTCTTTTTTTTTTTCTTCCGGTTAAAAGTTAAAACCTATTTCTTCCACATTAGCGATACGAAAAGCTTCCAAACAGTCGGGTAACATAATAATAACAATCTTCTTGCAATTTATGGAAGAAGCAATGCTCAAGCCCTCCACAATATTCCATAACTCTGCTTCAACCGGTGAAAATAGCTGTGATTTTTTCGGCATAGCCAAACAAAAATATGAATGTGATCATTCTGCAACATTATTCCACCTTATACCCACAACAACACCATTCTTTACAAATGCATCCGTGAACAAATACGCAAAGTTGATTATAATAGCCTTTTTATAGCTAATACTTTGTTTGGTTTAGTTTAATTGTATTTATTTATTTTTTTTCTTTTTATGATTGCGTAACTACGAATTTTAAAGTAATTATTTATAGACTTAGATAATATTATTTTTGTTTTAATCAAGCATACGACTAAGTATCTTACGTGTTTTCTTCCGTTAGCAAAACACATCTGCAATGTATTAATTCCTCTTTTGGGCCTTGATCCATATATGCTTTCTTATTGGGCTTTATGGCCCCGACCCATGGATCATATTTTCTACTCGCACGAGCTAATTGAGAAACGTTAAGAATTGACAGACCGGTCCGACGTATCTGTTTTGAGCCCACGAAACTTAATCTTTCTAACACATTCTTATTGAATGGGGTTGATCACTTGGGCCCTCCCACCAACTCAAAGAGTCAGGTCCATGAAGGTGAATATGGCCTTTTTAAGTCCAATACCAAATAGCACCATGACATATGTGAAAGTCAATATGTTTATTGCCGTTACTGCAAAGTTTCCTTTTCCTTTCTAATCGAAGAGAAGCATAATAAACGCTTTATATCTATCTTGTACACACAGGTTCCTGCTGGGCTGGGCTTGTGACAGAAGAGGGATCTCCACTGAAACAATCCAACGTTTATCGTTTTGTCTCCATGATCGGTAGCTATAACAATAGTGCTTATTCAAGAACCAGATAACGCACCAATTTACATGGGAAGATCTTTCGTCTATTTATCTGGATCCTATTTAGATTTTTTTTTTTTATCTGTATCTTATCTATATCTATTTAAAAAATGATTTTTGAAAAAATATTTCATTTATTTTTATTTCATAATTACAATAAAAATAATGATTGAAATATAAGAGTTGAGAAATAAAAATTCACATACTTAAAAAAAAAAAGATATGAAAAAATATATTTTATACATTGAAAATTATTATTTTAATTGGTATTTATGTAAATATAAATAAAATAAAGGATAAATAAATTTAACTTCATAGCGATTTATTAGATATTTGATTTTAAAAGAAAGATATATATAAGAAAGGTATATATGAAAATATATTTTTATCCTTTTGATATTTTATTCTTATTAAATGTAAGATTGACGTAAACACACACACACACACAAAAAAAAAAAGCCAAATGGAGCTCTTGTCAATACCCTCTATTATGAGTGTGACACATAAGAGTAATAAGAGACCATGAGAGACTATACAAGCCCATTACTCTTATATATCTGTATTTACTTTTTTGCCTTCTCTTGTTCTTATATGTAATGTACTTACTCTACCATTTTGTTCTTAGTTAGCTATAAGCATTTTTTGCCCTCTCTTTGGGTGTGATAGATAAGGACAATAAGACCATATGAGAGATTATATAGGTCTACTAATGTATCATATCTTCAATGAAAGATATTGTTAAAAATAGGTAGACTGTAGTATACCTACTTTTTTGCCATCTCTTACTCTTACATATAATTGACTTGCTCCACCACTTTTTTTTTCCTTAATTAACTATAAGTATTTTTGAGAGCTCATTTCAATTAGAATTTCCAAAAAAAAAAAACAATTATTATCACATGTATTAAATCAAGTAAATTCATAGCAGAGATATGCAAAAAAAAAACCCTAACATTCAAACATTACGCATGTATCAAATCAAAAACATACTAGGGGGTCAAAAATCAAGATCAACATCAAGAACATCAACAATCACATTATTCATGCTTTGATTATACGACTCTGATAAAGCCTCTTAAGTCCCCTACTACGATCAAGTATTACTTCACCTTAAGGATCATGATCTTTATAATAAACTTTGACTTAAATATAGATACGAAACAATATTTAAAGGAGTTGAGGAATCGATTGTACATATACTTAATAATGTAAAGTTAATAATACCATTGTAATGAAAAACACCCTTGTTGTATTTATCATGTTTTATTCCTACGCAGGGCATTAGAGAAGAGTCTACATTAGATAAGTTTAATGTTCCCCACTATGCATCTAATTAGACCTACGCATGATTTGAGTTAGAACCATGACCTAAACCAAACTTACCCTGGCATATCCATGACCCGAACTTAGACTCAAGTCCAAGGTTAGACCCATCATGACTTGAGGGGTTAAAGCACGTGAAAAAAAAAATTTTTCCAATTTTTTTCGTTTTTTAAGAGCAAAAATTAAAAAAATAAAATGTTTGTCCGTTTAATGAGTTGTGACAAAACTTATTACTATTGTCTATAATTATTGCCTAACCTATACTATATACTATTCCCTTAAGTAATTTCACCTACACATTCAGATGGACCACTTTTTTTTTTTAGTCAATTCACCTGCACATTCACATGGATCACTTTTTACTTTTAGTCAATTCACTTATACTTTGAAATTAGAGTTAGACTATTATTGATCGGAGGTGATGAGAGATAAAGAAATAAATGAGATAAAATTCAAAAGTAATAATATGATTGAACAAAGCAAATGATCCATGCGAATGTGCAAGTAAAATTAGTCAAGGGAATAGTATATAGGTTAGGTAATAATTATAAGCAATAGTGACAAGTTTTGTCACAACTTATTAAATGGATAAACATTCTTTTTTTTTTTTTTTAATTTTTGCTCTTAGAAAAGGGAAAAAATTGAAAAAAAAAATTTATCACATACTTCAACTCGTTAAGTCAAGGCAAGTTGTACCCATCAAATCATGACAGGTCTTCATTTTAAACCTGTCTGGAACCTACCAAACCGGTGGGTCACCATTGTGGGTTTGACCCTTGACTTAAGTCCAAGTTATGGACCCACCAGGGCAGGTCTGGTCCAAGTCACAATTCGACTTGAACCGTACCTAAGTCTATATGCAACTAAGAGTTCCATGTTACCATCCATTGAATCTTCTATTATCTTAATGACATGGTGATTAGAGGATTAGTATCTTCATTTTCTACTATTCTCTAGCATTTGGTTAATGATAGAAGGAGAATTAGACAATATAATATAAGAAAAATAAGATAGTATAATCTTTTTATACCATATTTTAGTATGTACAATACTAAATGAATGGAGATTTTAGTGATGTAGACTAGACAAACAAATAAAGAGAGAGACAAAGAGAGATGTAGTATGTTGATGATTTGGGAATTTAGGATAAAGTTATTTTTGGAATTTCAAATATTTATTTATTTTGTATTATAATTTTTTTTTTTTTACAAATTTTTTTGTTCAATCTAGTTTTTCAAGGATAAGGACCTTTTGTCTCATAATTTGTGTAATATGCAAACCAAATGAAAACTAAAAAATTTATCTAGTGCTTTACTATAAAAATATGACAACTAAACAATACTTTAATGATCCCCATTGTCTTTAATAGCACAATTGATTACCTCATAAGCTAGTTTTTGGCAACTATATTGATCTTTTGATTTTTTATTGCAACATCTCAATGAGAAATATAGCCAAATGAACTCTCTGTTGGTAAAATATTCAACATGTTACTGATATTTCGAAATTTCTACACATTAAACTTCTCAGTCTTTGAACCTATTCATGAGCTTTGATAAGTCTTTAATTGGATACTCTCATATTAACTCTTTGGACGCAAGCTCAAAGTGATTATTTAAGATTAAGAAATAATTTTACAAAAACTAAGTCCATAAAAGAATATGTCAATGGTGAAGTAAATTGGAAAGGATTTTACAAAAACTAGGTCTCGAAAAGAATATGTCAATGGTGAAGTAAATTGGAAAGGATCTAATCTACCCCTATGCTATGAATGAACAGATCCATGAGCTTTATCGATTAGAAAACTACTTTCACGCAAGAGTCAATGTAGCTACTGATTCCATTGATTGAAGGATTGATATTAGTTCTAAGGAAGATGATGGTTCAAAAAAGAAGGGTATTACTTTTTGTTTCCTTAAAAAAAATAAAAAATAAAAAATTTGGTACCACATTGGTAATGGTAGATGAAAAAGCTTTAGATAAATAACTCATTACAAAGCAACAATAAGAAAAGAATAGTAATAAAAGAAAGTAACATAACACGATTTATATGGAAAACCCTAAATAAACTTGAGGTGAAAAACCACATGAACTAAGGAGCAAACTAACCATGCTAAAATTAAAAGTATTTCAATATGAGAATAAACTCTTTCTTGCATTAACCCTATTGCAAGCCTATTCTTAAGGGGAAAAACATCCATAAAGAGCCAAATGAGAAACGAGCAAAGGCTATCGTGCAAACCTCTATCAATCATCTACTACCTATAGTTGAATGGCCTCCTTACCAATAAGGTTACAAATGAGTTGAGCTGAGTTTTTAAAGGCTTAGACTCAAGCTCGAGTCATTTAAAAATTATCGAGTTCAAGATAAACTCTTTCTTGCATTAACCCTATTGTAAGCCTTATTTAAACCTAGGGGGAAAAACATCCATAAAAAGCGAAATGCGAAACGAACAAAGGCTATCATGCAAACCTATATCAATCATCTGCTACCTTTAATTGAATAGCCTCCCTACTAATAGGGTGTAAATGAGTAGAGCCGAGCTTCTAATGACTTAGACTTAGCTCGTTTGAGATTTATCAAGCCTAAAATTGAAGCTCGAGCTCGGTACATTTAAATAAATGAGTTTTATCTTAAACTCAAGTTTGGCTTATTTATTAATCGAGCTTAGACTTGAGTCAAGCCAAGTCTAAAGCGAGCCGATGTTAAGCCTATTAATGAGCTTAAATATACAAAATTAAAAAATATATAAATAAATAGATGAACAAATGGTGAATAAGAATTAGATTATATATTATATATTATCTTATTATATAAGTTATATATATTATATAGATATTAGCTTTTACATTTTAATAATACATAATATTTATAATATATATAAAATTTGTAAACTTATTTACAAGCCTAAACGAGCCAGCTTATGAGCTTAAACCGAAGCTTGAGCTTAGCTCATTTAGGTAAACAAACTTCATCGTGAGTTCGAACTTAACTCGTTTACTAATCGAGCTTGAGCTCGTTACAAGCCAGGCTCAAACAGCTTGTGAGCAACTCAGCTCATTTGTAACCCTACCTACTAATCAATTACCTAGTCAACTAGCATAACTCACTCGACTATGTATTGCTTCAAAAGACCCAAAGCTCTAGTTTGACTAGACTTTAGATTTTACAACATCTAAAATGTACCTACCATAAGTTGTTTCCGTCATGCCCTATCACTTATGCTAGATGGCAAACATAATAACTCCTAGCACTATGTAAGTGACCCAATTACACTTCAATGCTAATCCTAATTTGAACTTAAAACATGAGGCATACTCCAACCATTTCCATCTGGTGAATATGTCCACTCTTAGGAAATTTCAAGAATAGAGATAAATCTCCACCTAACTCTAATAGGATGAGTATCCCCTCACTAGTACTTAAAAGATATTTACCAGTACAAGCAATGGTCAAACATATCCATGATGACTAGTTTGCTAAACACATAGACTTAGGCACAGTCTGAATCAAAACTATGACCCGAACCTGGCTCACAGGTCTGACCCACCATGAGGAACAGGCGGGTTGGCGAGTCATTGATAGGTCCAAATTGAAGACCCGTCATGACCAAACGAGTCAAATCTTATGACTTTTTTTTTTTTCAAATTTTTCCACTTTTCTAAGTGTAGAAATTAAAAAAAAAATTGTTCATTTAATGAGTTATGGAAAAACTTGTCAGTATTACTTAAAATTATTACCTAACCGATATATCATTACCTAACCTATATTATATATTATTCTCTTAAGTAACTTTTTTGTCTCTAATTTAACCTGCACATTCACTTTACATGGACTACTTTTTTGTCTTTAGTCAATACCTATACTTTGAAATTAAAGTTGCAAATTCACAAGGCTCACTTGTTACTTTTAAGTAAATGCACCTGCACTTTACAATTAAAAGTGTACCATAATTGAGGAGAGAAAAAGAAATAAATGAGGCAAAATTCAAAAGTGAGATGTGATTAAACAAGGCAGATAAAGGACACACATGCAAAAGAAATTATGGACATGAAACCGCAAAGGATGTATTGCAAATTGAAATTTCAAAATGAGAAATTATTACTCTAAAAAGCCAGTCAACTGAGCAAACATAAAGTCTGAAAAGCTGTGAAAAAAATTAACGTTGTTAATTAAATGTATGCAGGTGAACATTTGAATTTAGAAAACACAAACCTTATAAATTGGAGAATTACATTCAACTTGAATGCACGATTTTTTTTACTATCCATTTTCACAACACAACTTTGCTATCTAATACGTTTGATTTCTCATTCCAATATAATAGTGCCCACATATATTTACTTTTGTATCCCTAGCTTGTATTAATTTTTAACACATAAATTCATATCAATTTTTTTTTTTTTATTTAGAAACCTGCATTTTTAGATTATGGCAAGTTTTTTTCGCAGCGTTACAGCTAAGAATACTAGTAGCAGCAAAGGTAAGGCACAAGCATCATCCAGTGCCCCCCATACAAAATGTGGAACTGGATTACGATTTCCAGGACTTTACATAAGATCAAGCTACTGATGTAATGCAAAGTCCTCCACTAAGGTTTAAGCAAATTATGCCTATGTATAATGTTACGCCCCAAAGTTGCAGAGTCGCAACAGTTCCGCTATGTAAACCATTCTATGATAGTAACTGGCCTCACAGTGCCTACTATAGACATGATCTACACAAGGCGTCGACGATTCCTCGCTTTGAAGTAAACAGTCCGATTAACATTTATACTACAATTATGATAAATATTACAAATTTCTAATAAACATATATAATTATATGTAAGTCCATAGAGCTTCCCAGGAAGTTTTACATAAACATAACAGTTCACTAAATTACATAATAACTATCAGTCTTTCATCCTTAACTATAGGGATACTCTAGCTATACATCATTAATAAGTAGTTTGATCCTCACACCCCCAACTTCAAAAGGACTAACCTCTAAGTAATTGTAAGGCGGCATTCTACTTGAATTGTAAGGGTATGAGCAACTACAACTCAGTAAGTTGAATTGGAGACTCATAAATGCATACAAGCACAAACAAGATTATCAATCAATTATTTTCATGCAATGCAACAATCAAGTGTTATCGCACAACATAGTTTGGTCCGTTGTGAAATCGGAGAAATTTCGCCTGCTCTTATCCGGGTTGAGGAGTTCCATGTTATGCAGCAGCTCACAACCAAACCCAAGCTTGTGCAATAGAGACCTCGCTCCTCCTGCGACTACCTTCGAACCATTAACTTCACCCTCGCCACGACCTCCTCTCCTGTCACTTAGTTCGACTGAGGATGAAGAAGGGACCATTTTGCAATCCTGCGCTATCCCTTTCAAAGAGGTCGGTATTTGGTTAGAGAATCCTATGATCCCTTAACGGGTTGCAATGCATGACATTTTTTGTTCTTAGAGTCGAATAAGATTAAATTTCATTTAGGGTGTTCAAACAATTTCATACCAATTCAATCATAACACAAAATCACTCACATCACAATTTCAGCACGAATTCAGATACATCAAACGCATGCGTAGACTACTTACAATCACAACCATATACAAGCTTAAGTCTCCGAGTACCATACAAATAGTACTCTATTACAATAAGTGATAATCCAACTTACTTGGAATTTTCTCAATCGCTCGATCGTTCAATCGTTTGATCCCTCAATCGCTCGATCCCTCAATTATAAGCCGATTCATCTCTAAGTGTCCTATAATACAAATAGGTCTTTTTAGTACTAATACTTTAAGGATTCATATTCTAAGTCATAATTTAACTCATTTTTCCATGTATACCTATAACGTACTAATGATTCGTTGTATTCTATTTTAGGGTTTGATTCCTAAATTAGCTTTTAATTTTGATTCCTAAGTCTTAAATATGCTCGAATCCTAATGTGACATTAATCACATTAAGCTCGAGTATCCAAATATCCTATTAGGTCTTAATTTAGTATTCTAAACTATTTGATACACGCTAACCCTAATTGAGGTATCGAATTTATTCCCAATGTGAAAAAATCTTACATTTTGAGACATTTACTTAAAATTAAATGTTATTTCAGATTTATTATTTTTCTAATTTCTATTATAATATTATCTAAATAATCCTAATTTTTTAGATTTATTAATTTTCAATTTCACATATTACTAATTTCTTACATTAACTACCTAATTCCCTAAATTAACCATGCTTAATACTCCAAAGGCTAGGATTAGGTTTCCACATTAGAGATTAGCATCCCTAAACATCTAATTACTAACTAAATCAGTAATTAGTATCTTAATCACCTAATTAACTCAAAATTACCTAATTTTTCCATCATTTTAAGGCTAAAAATTAACTTAAAATTTTCAAAAATTAATTTTTAAAAAATGGCTTCATAGCACTATTCTATATCACATGAGCATCCTACAGAAAAAAATTGAGCTCCAAAATACACTCCTAAGCCTATTTATTTTTAGTTCTAATCATGCTCGGTTTTGTTCAATTTGTTAAGAACCCTATATTTTCAAACGTGATTAAACTAAATCACTATTTTTTCCTAAATCTAAATACAATAAAACCTCAGAATAACAAGTTTCATAATTTTCTGGGCAAAATAACTAATTTTATTAAATTATATAAAATCGGGACAATTATGAGACTCACCCAGTTCGATGCTTTTTGGCGGTCCAAACCCGGTCCAAGGTTGTCGGCCGGCCCAGACGGTGGGTCTAGAGTAGGGTGGTGGTGGTGGCTCGATCCCAAGTGGTGGTAAGGTGTACGTTTGGCCCACTTGCCCAATCTGCACAGTTTTCTTTTTTTTTTTTTTTTTGAATTTTCTCTTAAATTTTTGAGTCTCTCAATTTTTCTCAGATTCCTCATTGCCCAAATGAGTTCTGGAAAATTTTCCCCTGTTTATAGGCGATTTTGGTAATTATTATGCATTAATTAGACATGACTATGCCCAATTTCCTTGATTTTTTGCTTTTATGTTGCCTAATTTTAATTGGTTGATTTTTATTTTGTAGATCCTGATCTACCACGACCAGATTTGGATCATTCTATCCTCTTCTAATTTTTTTCTGATTTTTTCATCATTAATTTATAATTTTCTTTAATTATTTACTTAGTTTTTGGCTAATTTAGGTAATTTCGCGTATTTTTATCTACACGTAAATACATGTGGGGTATATGTGAACATTCCTAATTATTATTTAGGTCATTCTAAAATTTTTAGTATACATATAATTTATCTCTAGTAATTTATTAGTTATTTGATTACACTTTTCGCCTTTTCGGTAATTAGTAATTATTATGCTTAAAATTTAAAAATTTTATAATCTCCTATTTTACTACTTATTTTCTTAAATTCAAGTTTACGGAGTCATTTTTACTAATATTTATCTTAATAGTTTATAATTTGAGTTTGATCGGATCCTTTAACCGATCATCCTAAACCTTGTACTTTAAGTTCAATCATATGGTCGCTTGGCTTAACTTTAGAGCTTACATATAACTTAGATGCGGATGAAAAGGATGCAGTCGAAGAAGAGGAGCAACATGAGTGAGAGATAGAAAGCCCTTGAATACTAGAGGGGAACCTAGCAGTAAGCCACCAAGGCCACTAAAATCACATATATTTACTAAACATTTTCGCAAAATTGCAAGTGAAGATGGAAATATTCATGCATTTTGTAATTATTATAACAAACACTATGCATGGAAAATTGGTGACGGATATGGAACATTGAGAAAGCATATGCAAAGAAAACACCCAACAGAGTATAGCCTAGAGAATACCCAACAACAAAAACCAAGGCGATCCGCATCACAAAGGTCTGCATTGTTCCATTTTTTCGAGGAAAAAACAAAAAGAAGGTTTGTGTAAAATGATAGCTGGTATGCATCTCTCTTTTGAGGCAAGTAATAATCCATTTCTTGTATTATACGGACAAGAATGCTTAAATCCCAACGTTCAGTCGTTTTCTTCACGAACATTACACAGAACAAATATTTATCTTTATTACAATGGCAAGCGACAACTTACAACTATGTTAAGCGCTCTTGACACGTATGTTTCCATCTGTGCGGACATATGGACGAATAGATAGAATCAAAATGCAAACATTAGAGTTATTTGCCACTGAGTGGATAAACAGTAACAGCTATAAAAAAGGTTTCTTGTGTTACAAAAATTTAATGATCGCCATACAACACAAAATATTTATGCCATTCTACGCACTATTCTGGAAGAATAGGAGAAAAATATTCTCTATTAGTTTTGATAACGCTGCATCCAACACTGCATCAATACTAGAGCTACAAAGACTATGCCAGCCCACACTCGGGGGCACATTCTTTCACATTCGTTATACATATCACATACTAAACTTGTGTAAAGGATGGTTTATCTTATCTGGACTTCAAAATGTGTCCCATCAAACAAGTAATTGATTAAATTTTGGACAAACCAACAATTCACAAGAAATAGATGAAATTTTGCAAAAGTGTTGTGAAATGCCCAAAAAAATTCAAAAGAGATGAACAACATAGGTGAAACTCAACATATGAGCTCATCTAGAGTATTATCCCATGATTTGTGCCGATTCGCCATGCAACATATGTAAGAGGTTTCACTACACCCAAGCAATTGGGAACATTGCACCAGGTTACTTGTTACATTAAAAAATTTTTATGATTATACTAAGACATTCTCACAAATATACCAACCTAGCTCTTATTTGTTTGTTATGGAAACGGTAAACATACTAGCTACTCTGGTAGATACACGTTATGATCCACTCTTACAAAAACCTATTAACGATATGGCTTCTAAATGGTTGACTTATTATAGAGAAATTCCCGATATTTATCTCCTTGCCACTATATTAGATCCTCTTACTAAAATTGATGGTCTCTCTAAATTATAAATATTTACTATGAGTATGTCGATAAGTTCTCTGATACATAAGATGTCTACTTAATTTCTGCGGATAATGTCCTTCGACGAACAAACCAGGTATTACATGAGTTATTCCAACATTTTTCATATGTTTACGGTAATCAAGTTTCAATGAGTCCATCGCCCCACACTACTACCCAGCTAAGCAATGTTAGCAATTTACCTATTGCAGATAGTCTGCTATCACAAAGATTGAAAAGGCAAAGGCCTCAATGGAACTTGAAAACTATCTTAACATAACCTTTGAGTTTGGTGACAGCATTCACATCTAAGACTTCAATGTCATCAAGTGGTGGAAGAGGTGTACAAAAACATTTCTAATTCTTTCTCAAATGGCAAGACAGATCCTCGTGGCTCCAACATCAATAATTGCTATTGAATAAGCTTTTAGCACGGCTAGACTAATTTTAGACGATCGTAAAGCATCACTATCGACAATAACGGTAGAAGCTCTTGTATGCATTAAAGATTAGGCAAAAACAAAAAGGTGAGTGCATGAACCATGTAGGATATCTAGCAAAGATAATGAATACTTTAGTGATTTCAACCCATTGGGTGGAAGTACAGCGAGATCTATACCAGAGTATTAACTAAGTGAAAATGATTATCCGCCTTAAGTTTTATTTCTTAAAGTTATGACACTTAATAAAATTTTCTATTAGGATATCACATTTAGCATTTTGAAAATGTCACATAGGAAAAAACTTAGAAAAAATTTTAAGATATTTTACTAATACAAAAAATCTGGTTAATCACATAAACATAGACTTGTTTTTTATATTAAAATTGACAAACACACTAAATTTTTTAAAAAAAATTCGAATTACAAGGATCTGATTGCAGCTAGTAGATACGTAGGTACCTACGGAACAACCTTAAAATGTGAAAATTTTTTTGTCCTTACATTTCTGTTTCACCAAACAATATTATAGATCTTCTCTACTTTTGTCATTTTCGAAATTATAACATGTCATTTTTTTTTTCTATAATATCAATATATTATGTAATCTATAATATCAATGAGTAAAATAAATTATTATTTTTCTAATATACTTTGTGTTGTTAATAAATATATGTATGTGTATGTATCTGTATATGTGTAGCTAATGTTGATATTTATATAAAGAAAAAAAAAAAGCAATTCACAAGTCTAAGAACCAAACTGTGACCCGCCTATTCCTTGGACCCACCCCATGAACCAGCTCTTACAGGTTGGTTCCAATTCCTCACTTTTGGACCCATGACTTGGCGAGTATGGTTCCGACCTATGTCGAGGTCTATAAATACGTCCCTACAAAGCCCTCTAACCTTCTATAACAAAAATTTCATAGTGGTATCTAACTCAATGAGATTATCTCCCTAATCCAGTAAGATCTCACATTAATGTGCAATGTCCTCACGTGCTATGCCTAGTTCCTAAAAATATAGAAAACACTCTTTAGTTTATACTATGCTTAGTTTATTTGTTGTTTACCTTTTAAATTTTTATATTCACTTAGCTCATATCACTCTTTTGAGGATATAAAGATGGAGCCAATACTACTTAGAGATCCTAAAATTGGCAAAATTATGTTTCAACTAGGCATTAGTCTACTACGTATCGATCTCAAGTGTGTTTGTCAAAATGTAACAAGATAATGTGTAAATTTTGAGTAAAATCGATTCAACAATACTAAATCAATTTTAGTAGGCTTACTTTACTTGTTAAGTTCATAATGAAATTATTAATTGTTTTCCTATAGTTGTATTCTTCTCCTTTTAATGTCTTTTTTCTTTTGTAGTGTATTTACCATCTCTACATGTAGTAAAAAATGCATTTATAGCTAATCCAAAAATAAATGTTTCTAAGGCAATTATGCAAATGCTAGTGAAATCATCGTCAAGAAATATTGCAAATTGTTTTATATTGATACAACTTTTCTGTTTTGCTAATGCTCACTTCACTATTTTATACTTGTTATTTTCAATGATAAAAAAAATTCTGCAAGATTTATGTATGTAATCTTGCACATTTTTCGAAAATTGATAATTAAATATCAATTAATATACAAGAGAAAATCCAAGATCCGCTTGATGTGTCATAGGATGAGAAGTTTGCCCCTTCTACAATGTCCATGTAACACTCAACTATCCTTTGACTATACATTTTAACTTATGTTTTAGATAAAATGTTAACCCTCTCTTTTTTGTTTACTTAAGACAATTCAAGCCCATCCTCCTTACTAGGAGTGTCCTTTGATTTTGTCATTGTCCCCATATGTATTTAAGAGGCTCGTTATGCAACTGATTTCAGTCTACCATGATTATCATCAGGAAAGCTGCATCAACTCTAAACCAATTTGCTCATAAGAGACTAAACTTGCCTTTAAAGAATACCTAACTCACAAAAAAATCACCCATTGATATCATTCGCAAGCTCTACTTAAACATATCTACCTCCTTCAAACTCACAGATCATGATATCCTTCCCTACCCAAATTCACAATGCCCTCACCGTGAGACCATCACTTTGCCACTAATTACATCGAGCAAATCTTCAACCCCTTTAAGATCATCTCCGTTAAGGCTCAAAGCTTCCGTAAGTATCCTCTTGCCATCACTCTCTCCTTTTATCCGCTGAGATTACCTCCTGCTAAGTGGCCCAACGATGGGGTTTACCTACTTTTTTTTTTTTTAACATTGATATGAACAGATTTTTGTTACAAGCCAACTTGCATCCTAAACGTAACTTACATGAATTGGGACTATTAAGACAATTGCCCCTCTTATACTATGTCCTTCTCTAATAGTTACTCCTCCATTCTTTTCTATACAACCTATCCTTTCCTTATCAACGCAAACTACCCTTTCTTTTGGCAGACTAAGTAGTATTTAAATGGATTGATGAAGTTGAAACCTTTAGTTCTGATATCACATGTCGTGAGATAGGAGTTTCATCCCTCCTAAAGTGCCCAACTAACTCTCAACCATCCTTTGGCTTCGTGTTTTCACTTGTATTCTAGATTAAGAGCCAATATTCTTCCTATTTATCTAAGACTATTTCACACCCATCCTTCTCATTAAGAGTATCCTTTGGCTTTGTTAACAGACAGGCCTACCAGATATCAAATACTCAGTAGACAAGCCTATCAAATGAGAAGGAAGAATCAATTGCCAATGCTGATACAATAGAAAAGAAACTCATAATTATGCTTCATTTAAAAACTGAAGGGAATGAGCAGAGGCTAAGAACTAAACTACCAACTTTTGGGTCAGGACGGAAACTAACTAAAGCAAGGGAGTGTCCTTTGGCATTCTCATAGCCCCCAATATGTATTTAGGAAGTTCAACTATACAATTAGTTTTGACCTATTATAGTCACGGGTGAAAAAATGAATAACACACTTTTATTAATTTCAACAATAATACAAGGCTATAATATATGTGTACGAAGAATGGTATTAACTCTCAACCAATTTGTTCACGAGAGGTCAAACTCACTTACAAAGAACACCAAACTCATAAACAAACTAGCTGCTAATGTCACTCGTTTCATTATAAGTTTGATTTAAATATCTCCACTTGGCATTCAACTCACAAACCGTAACACAAGGCATCTGACTAATAACCTGGGTGTATAAATAAGGATGCAATCAACATGAGTATGGAATGGGTTTTATAAAACTCAAACCTAGTTAAATATCTCATAAGATTTTCCAAAAACCAAAGGTTTCTCCTTCTTTTTTTTCTTTTTTTTTAATTTTTTTTATGAATTTGGATCAATACTTTCAATTTAATGAGTGAAAACCTACATTTCCAAACCACATAAGACAAGCTTCATTGAAAAGCCCGATACTCTACCATCATAGATTTTGCAAGATAAGTGTATAATACGGATGAATTACTCAAGAATAGTCGTAAAAAAACATCTTGCAAATATTGTTTGCAAAATGAAGAGAATAAATGTAAAAAAAAAAAAAGTTTAAGCTATATATATATATATATATTTTTTTTATAATCAAACATCATATGGATCATTTTTATTTTGAGACATACTGTTTACTGATTCGGTATTTCTAGTACTAAATAATTAGTTATCAAAATAAAAGAAATCAATAACATAATATATCTAAAAGACCTGGGGCTAAGTCGAACTCGATGGGTTACAGGCCTATAGGCTAGTAAACCGTGACCTCCCCTACTAGGGCCGATTCAACGCAGCTTGGTGGTTTAGCGACCCGTGACCTTCTTTTTTTTCCCCCTTTATCCCTTATTTTTTCAACTTTTCGAGGCAGTTTAATTTTTTTCCTTTTGTATATAACAAATTTGTGTATTAACATATGTGAATTTAAAATTTGGAAAAAAAACTTAATTATTATAGTAAACATTTGTACAATAATGATAATGTACCACACATTCAAAAAATTATATTGTGCACAAGATGTAATAAGAATGCATCCATTTTATTTCAAATAAATTCGAATTTTTTTTTTTTTGTTGCGTTGCATTAGTAGTTACCTACATATCAATTACACCGAATTAGACCATCATAGTTTTAAAATAATTAAATATTTATTTTTAACTTTAATGTGTTGGCAGTTTTTATATTCGAAAAAAACCATCATATTTACGTGATTAGTCATTTTATTTTATTTTTTTGAAAATCCTACAGCGTAATCTAATTTTTATTCTATCACTTTGAATTTCCAAAATGTAACCTATATTAATAGCTCCTAAATTTTAAAAAATAACGATTAGGGTTTTTTATTAAAAAAAAAATTATCTAATCTAAGTATCGAATACGTGAAATAGTAAGGATAAAAATTATAAGGGCTAATCACTATCACCTTAGGAGCCACTTCATTCTAGTGTGGATTCGCGACTTCTTGCTGAGGAGTTGAAGTCACTTAAGCTATGTGTCATTCATTGAAGATCCTAAGGGTTAACAACCTAATATTAAGTTACCATTTATTATCTATCTAGTGACAAGTTATTTACATATATAAATTTTCTTATCACCTATTTGTCCATATAATCGCACATATCAATACTTGTATATCTAAGGAGCCAAACATTACAGCCAGCTCTCTCTTACCTTCATGATACAATTGTTAGTTAGCTTTGCATATTGTTTTGATATAAAAAACGCGCGTTTGGGTTCAACACCTCCTGCTTCTCCACATCGTATCAGAATAGTGTGGATGATTAAGAACTGCTAGGTCGTGCAATTTGTTGTTGGGATTTATCGATGTTGTACTGCAACGGATGCTTCCGCTATAGGTGTCTAGTCAATGTATCATAGCCTTCCCCCTTCTTCCATGCATAGCTCAAGGAGCAGTAATTGCATTTCGCGTGGGAATTACCATCCCTATTTGTAATTTTAGTAAAATGTTTAGCAAATATTTTTGACTTTGCAGGTCTCGAAGGCTTGCCTGAGTTACTGTATGGCAACTTCTCAACGTTATCTCCACCTGCTTCCTTACCCTTTTTCGCATTATCCCACTGTTACAGAGCTTGTTACTTGAAACCGGGAGGAATCGTCGGAAACTCTATTAAATCCCCATATCATTTGTTGGTGAAGTCATGATGGGCACCATGGTCGTTGACATGGATAGGTGGCTCAGTCTGAGTGTTTTTTTTTCCTTTTTCCCTACAATCCTTCTTACTAGAGGAGGAAGTATAGAAAAACCGATCCATTCATATTTTTGGTGTTTCACGTGGAATTATAACTGAAAAACAAAGGGAAAGGTAGAGCACAAGATTTTATGCGTATACAAATTGAAAAATATGGTTTTTAAGAAAAATATTTTCGGTAGAGTTTAGCACAAAATATTATTGCAAACGAAAATAAAGTGTATCCCGTAGAGTGGGTGTGTTTCTATAAAAAAGTGTAGCGAACAAAAATAAATTTTAGCGGACAAAACTTTAGCTATTGCACAAAATATTGTAGCTTAAAAACTAAGTGTAGAGTAAATGAGATGCATGTAGTATGTAGAATGGTTTTTTGGTGAAAGTTAAGTGAGTAGTGCTACTAATTTATAGTTTGTGCTTTTATAGTGAAATATTCAAATCAACTTTTCAAAACGTCTATTCTAATTTTTTCTAAAAGATTTAATGTTTTTAGCTTTTCCAAACTTAGAATGTCATCTTTTCTTTTTGGAATCGACAATGCAATCTCAAATTTAGAACGATTTAATGTGTTTGAACTTTGAATGGTCATCTTTTCTTTTCATTTCAAAACGATTTAATTTGTGTAGAATTGACAATGCAATTTCAAAGCGTATCTGTGTTCATTTCAAACAACTCTTCTGCCGTTGCTTTTAATGCTTTTCAGAGATTTTGAAACAAAGCTACAAATTTCAACAACCAAATGCTCGTTTTCTCATTAAAGCTTAAGGATACACAACAAATTCCAACTACCACCACTTGTTTTTTCAACAAAGTGTGGAGAAGTCATGCCATTTCACATCAACAATTTTTTTTTTTTATACATTACCCAAGTTGAACTGTTGATTTATCAACCCGGGCCAATGACCCACTAATTCAGGTGGATCATCACTCATGACCCATATGTACATGCTTAAACTGGCAAGTTCGTCTACAAGCCAAACTCGACCGCAACAGTTCTAAGCCAATTCAACGAACAGCCAGGCTGAGTCTAGTCTGGTTCCTAAGTCGAACCCAACCCTTCCTCGGATTTAAGTCCCACATTAGTTATCAAACTAAAAAAAACCAATGACATAATATATCTAAAAGGTCCAACATACTTATCTTAATGATAGCTGGGGTTTACATGCATAATGGAGAATTTTTAGATTCTTATTTTTCAAGAAATGGGAAGTTAAAAAGAGAAGGAAAAAAAAAACACTTAGATAGAGATTGATACTTTAAACTTTCAAAGTTTACTTTGATGCCATGTTTGATATGTAGAAATAGAACGAAATTGAATTGTAATTCTAGATTCTATTCCCTTTTCCTATGATTAAAAATGCATTTAAAAATTAGAATCATAATTCTATAAAGTCGACGATTCTAAATTTAAGGAGGAGTTCAATTATGCCTTTAAGACGATTACATTCCTTCCATATTTATTATTATTAAGCAAATTACTTATCTAACATTCAATTTAATTATTGCATTCAACATTAAGGATACTTTTGACAATTATTATTACATATACATTTAATTTCATTTAATTTTATTATATTTTATAAATATTTCCAAATATAAGAAAGAATTTATCATTTTACTCATCATTTTACTCCTCATTTCATTCTAAACAATTCATACATACCAAACATGACATGACTCCTTAAACTTTGATAAATTAACAACATAAAGGAAGTTTCCTTTTTTTTTTTAATTAAAGAAAATCATACTATGATTAAAGTTTAGGAACTCTTGAAACACATTTCGAAAAGTTTATAAAATACTTCCGTACTAAAATTAAAGTTTAAAGAGTTATTTTTAATTTATAGGATTTATTTATCAATTTATCAAAATATAAAATATCTTAAAGCATAATTTAAAAGTTTAAAACAGCATTTGGTTGTAAAGATAGAATTGGACGAAAGGAATAGAACGAGATAAATATAAGAAAGACTGAACAGTACAAATTTATTATCCCATATTTGATTTGCACTTTACTAGACATAAAATTATATGAAAAGATTAATTATTTATATTATAAAATAAATAATTTTTTGTAATATTTAATAAAAATAATATTAATTAACTTAATATTATAATATGAAATGATGTTTTTGAGAATACAAAACATTTTTTATTTTTATTTAGTGAATTTTATTTTTGTTTCATAATGTAGATAAGACAAAATTTGAACCTTTTTTCTAGTCCATCAACTTAATTTCTATCTAGTCACTAAGCAAATTTATTAAATTAAACATAGGATATAATTTTTTATCCAGTCTAACACCATAAAAATTACACAATCAAAGTTACTTAAAGGACTAATCCGCATCTAATTCAAGGCTTATATATTTATTTATATAATTTATTTGAAATTTTTTTGGGCCTAGTCAATCTGTCAACCCTGAAAAGTTTTACGCAAAGGAAAGAACCGGGAAAGGGACGTCAATATAAGACAAATGCTGATCGCTACTAGCACTTGGATCCCAAGCCTTCCCTTTAACCAAACGTTGATGAGTCTGCTTGATTGTCTTTATAGTCAACTAAAACTTAGTCTTCCATCAACATACTAAGCACCTTGACAGAAGTAACAAACCTAGGAAAAAAACTTTCTCAGAGGCCACAAGATGTTCTCCACCACCATCCAAATGCCTTCCATCAGAACAGTGATTTCAGCTGCGGCCTCAGCTGCTGCTGCTGCCATGCTAATCCGCTCGGCTGCACGGGACTACATCCCACCCGAGCTCCAAGTTTACCTGCATAAGAAACTAAGAAACATCGTTAACTCATTCTCAACCCAGTTCACAATCACCATAGAAGAATTCAATAGCCTCAATCCAAACCATTTATTCAAAGCGGCTGAAATCTACTTACAACCCACCATATCTCCCCACACAAGGAGGTTCAGAGTCACCATGCCGAAGGAAGAAAACAAGATCTCCTTCATCATGGACAAAGATCAGGAGTTCATTGACTCCTTCAATGGGGTAGTCTTCAAATGGAGGCTTGTGTCAAAACAAATAATCCCCAAGAGCATGTACGACCCCGATACATACCACAGCATGACAATAACTGAAGAAAGATACTTCAAGTTAAGTTTTCACAGGAGGCACAAGGAAATGGTGTTTACTTCTTATTTTCCTCATATTCTAGGGAAATCCAAAGAAATCAAACAAGAAAAAAAAACGGTGAAGCTTTTTACAATGGGATTTGGGATTAGAATAAGGAGAGGAGGTAACTTGTGGCAGTCGGTGAATCTTGATCATCCAGCTACCTTCGATACTCTAGCGATGGATGCGGACATCAAGCAGGCAATACTGGATGATCTTGGCAGGTTTGTGGAGAGAAAAGATTATTATAGGAAAGTCGGTAAGGCGTGGAAAAGAGGGTACCTGCTGTATGGACCTCCTGGGACAGGAAAGTCGAGCTTGATCGCTGCAATGGCGAATTACCTGAACTTCGACATATATGATTTAGAGCTTAGTTCTGTGAGGCGTAACTCTGATCTGAAAAAGCTGGTGATGACAATGGCAAACAAGTCGATACTTGTGCTGGAAGACATTGATTGTTCCATAAAGTTGAAGAATCGACCCCGCCACGTGAGGATTATGAATGGGAGGCAGCTTAATGAAGGGAAAGAGGTAATTACGTCACTCGTACTTCTCAGATTCAATGATCAGATATCATGATTTTGCAGATAGAGTTAGTATGTTTTTCAAGTCAGAACCATTGACTTAGATACCAATCTGTCTTTCATAATAAGTATATGCAAAGAGCATAAAGCATCTCCATTTGTTGACATGATAAGGATTGTCCTCTGTTGCAGGTGACACTGTCAGGATTGCTTAATTTCCTTGATGGGTTATGGTCAACCTGTGGGGATGAAAGGATCATCATATTTACAACCAACCACAAGGACCGGATCGACCCAGCATTGCTGCGCCCCGGCCGTATGGATATGCACATTCACATGTCCTATTGCTCCCCAAGTGGATTTAGAACACTCGCACTCAATTACCTGGGCATTACTGAACATTCACTTTTTAAAGAAGTCGAATGCTTGCTAGAGAGAAAGAAGGTGACTCCAGCAGAAGTTGCTGAGCAGCTGATGATGAATGAGGAGCCTGAGCTTGCACTGAGAGGCCTCGTTGAGTTTTTAGATAAGAAGGCAGAAGAAGATGAGAAACCTAGACCGATTGAGGTGATGTCAGAAAGTATTCAAGATGTTGAGAATAAAAGTGAAACCAAGTAGACCAATTTCTTCGGTCTTCTCTCTTTTTTTTTTTTTTTTTTTAATGTAATGTTGAATCAGTGGAGTTTGGGAAGGTGTTAACGTATATAATAGTTTCTGCTTGGTTCCATATAGATTTTCCTTGTTTGGTAGCTTGATGTGGGAATTAAATGTCTACTCAGTAAATTGATTTTCCTTGCCAAATATGAAGTTGGAAGTTTCCTTCACCCAGAAAAGAAACAAAGATTGCAGCCTGTGGATGCATGAAGTAGGCCTTGTTTTCTTGAAATTCTTGTAATTGTATTTGCTGCACATTACCAGCTGATGGACTTAGAATCCAATATAAAGCAGAATATAAGAGAGATTATAATTCAATATCAAGCTACCAAGTTATAGGCAGAAGCTCGAGATTAAGTTTCCATTACTTCCATAAAGGTTCTCTCAACAAAATAATTCGTACAGAAATATCCCCAAGTGCTTCAGAAAATGAAGAATGCAAAATCCAATGTCTAAAGGACAGTAAATTACAACTCGATATCCTAAATCACCTCAGAACCACCAAGTCCTGTGGAACCGAAGGATTCTCAGTTCATAGCTATGCCAACATTTAGGCCTCCAACCAGAAGCATATGCCTAGAGGGTATTGCCTCCTATACTGTAAATACGCATCTCGATAGCCTGGAACATCAGAAGAAACAAATATTTAGCCATGCATCAAATCAAATCAAATTATAATTCCTATATTCTTAGATGAAACAATCATAACTTTGTTTCCAGAATGGAGCATTGATGCTAGTAACATGTTTTTTCAGCTTCAGAAACTCCTATAAGGTATGCTGCATTAAGGTACTTTCTTAAATAAGGGCCATTCATCCAAAGGTGTAGACTAGAGACAAATGCCAGCTTAGTCTTCATCACAGGAATCTTACTATGCCCATAACTCCACATACAAGAGTATCTTGTTTATGATAATAGTTAGAACCATACCCTTAATTGCAATAGTAGTAAAATGAGTGGCTAACAGAACAAAGGAATCTTAATGTTGAAACTGAAAATCAGAAGAATTGGTTGGTCAGCCAGCATAGACAGAACACAAGATACCTTATAATAAGAGAAAAATGGACAATTCCACGGTACAAGCACACGGACTACAACAATATGATGTAGTGTGGCAGCATTATCAATACATCAATCTAGAGAAGGTAGGAAGGCAGGCATTCAATGATTCCCCAAAACCAATTCAACAAGGAAACTCAATTCTGGAATAAATACTAAGGCATTGGTGTCTAGCTATATCTTCTTCAATAAAAATGTCTCTCCCAACTTCACAAAATTCATTTACAAATTATCCTTTCATTAACAGTATGTTTAAAACTTTCACTCAGTCAATTACCCAAAAAGACTCTTTAACTTAGTCTTAGTTCATAGTCCATGATAAGTACAGTATGTCCATTAGTGTAGTTTCAGTGTAGGTTTCCAACCAAGTAAGCTTATGACTAGAAGAAAGAAAACAGACCACAAGATTATAAGCAACACAATTGCACACTTGCCTTGAAGATTTAAAAGAACCCAAAAGGAAGCAATCATCCACAGCCAGCTCACACCCATTTAGCTCTAGACAGCCATTTTCATCTCTATTTTCTCATGAGGATCGTATCCAATGAGTTTGAAGTCAGCAGCTACAAAAAAGTCAATATCCTTTTTCTCTGGATTGATCTCCAAAATCTATGCAATGAATCACAAGAAAACGAATAATAATAATAATAATAAATTAGAAAAAAAAAAAAGCCAAAGTAAACATCAAGACAAAATCTTTATTTAGGAAGGCATAGAATCATTTCCATTTGTAAGTGGGCATGTGCAACATTTTGTGTGTTTTATACTATGCTGAAATGCAATCATTATTAACTTAATTTTGAAGTACTCACTGGAAATGGCTTGGGAACTTTCTGAAGCTGCTCCTGAAGTGGTCTTACATGATTTTTATAAACATGAGCATCTCCAATTACATGGACAAAATCACCTGCTGAAAGATCTGGGAAAAAAAAAAAAAAAACAAGGGAGTAGCGAAAGATAGTTCTCACCACAGATCATGACACAGAGAATGAAATCCAAGAGCAATGCCTTCAGGCTTCATTGTTATTATCAGCTATCAAATTTCCAAATACGAAGTGATTTGAGAAAAATTATCATGTGTTGCGTGTTGTGCGCATATGTGTACAAGTCTTCTGGACATAGTGATGCTCTTTTCTGAGTGACATTGATACTTGCATGCGTAACAGAACTGACCAAGAGCACAGGATTGCCCAAAAACGAGATAAAATACACTTATATAAGAGTGTCGGTTTTCATGGTTTCCAGAATCTATATATGACAGGAGTAATTCATTATGCTCAGACATAAACATAGGTCCACACGATCTCTTTCTTTGCTTTTGTTGCAAACCAGATGTCATATTCAAGAATACTATCACTAATTCAATCATAGGCCAAATTCAGCTGATACACATGCAAGAACAGCTAACATGATTATAAATTAGAAACATACTGCAAACATGGGCAATCATGCATGTAAGGAGAGCATATGAAGCAATGTTAAATGGCACTCCCAAGCCCATGTCAGCAGAGCGCTGATACATCTGACAAGACAGCTCGCCATTTGCAACATAAAACTGCAAAGATAAGTAGGCATGAGGCCGGAGGCAAAGAGCAATAATGTCCAGGAAGAATAAGTGCAGCAATTATAACCTGGGCAAACATGTGGCAAGGTGGGAGAGCCATCAGTTTGAGATCAGAAGGGTTCCAAGCAGAAAGTATTATCCGACGATCATCTGGATTATTCTTAATCTTATTAATAACATCAAATAACTGATCAAACCCTTTGCCGGTATAGTCAGCATGCATGTCAGTATATCTGAAAAATGCAAATTGATACATCAATATTGAAACAAACCCCTGCAAACAAGAATCATTCACCAGCCAAAGGTTAATAAGCTATTATCCACTGACCGGGCACCAAAATGCCTCCACTGAAATCCATATACAGGTCCGAGGTCACCTTCTTCTCTGTCCTTCAGTCCCACACTAGAATGAAGAATAACAGTCAGTACTGCAAGACAACAATCACATAAGGAGACAGTGAGTGTGAGTTTTACCTATCAAGGTAATCTCTAGATGCATTTCCATCCCATATATGAATGCCTTTTTCCTGAAGAACCTGTAATGGGGAAAAAAGAATATTTTTAAATGACTCCACCTTCAGCAAATAGTAGCTATACATGCTACAGCAACAGTACTATCATTACTGTCAGTCAAACAAGCTCCTTTCAAACACATCAGCTCTATATTAAGCTGGAAGTAGCTCAAAATCATTTCATAAATGAAACATGCCTGATAAGTGGAATAAACCATTAGAATACTAAATTTCAGGCCAGAGGTAAACATTGACTTTCCAATAACTTTGAGACGATGACAAACACATGAGCATTGTCAAAATATGAATTGTGCTATTGCTAATTTCTTGTAGAGATCAATCCTAAAGTCATCATCATCACGATGCCATTAAGCTTAGGTAATCTTCAAGAATAATCCAATAGTTTTTCCCAACATCTTAATGGTAAGAGTCAGAAACTAATCTGCGAAACAATCAGGGAGCATGATAAAAATGTGAAAAGTAAATTATAATCCTCCCCTATAAGCATTTTGGACCGTATAAGAACTAATTAAATTTTGTCAACATTGAACCGATATCCAATATTATAATCATCTTTGAACTCAGTTTTTCATTATAGATATTTAAACTTGCCAAGGATTATCCTACATAAGAACTCATGCTAGATACTCAAAATTAGCTTCAGCTCACTAAAGCTACAAGTTGGACAACTTCATGTAATCTCAAAGTCCCATACTTTTGACCAAAACTTCAAAGCCAAGGGAACCTTAGAATGTGAGTTGAAGCTACAATATGACAATACTTAAATATTGCCAGTGTACTTAAAAGTCCTCTTTTTCCTATAAATGCATTAAAAGACCTCACAACAATGCAAATCTAAATATGATGTCAATTAAACTTCTCTTGATTGACAAAATGGTGTCCATGAAAATTATAAATATTTATCTCCACTTATAAATATTCCTGCCTAAACGATCAATTGTAGACACAAAGGTGAAAATCATCAAGTATCATCAGTCAGGATATTATAAGTTATCTAATCAGCACCTTAGCATTGGTTGAACCACTGATGAACCACAGAAGTTCTTCAACAACACCACGCCAGAACACTTTCTGCAAACAAAAGTGATGACGTATAGTACCCAAGAAAATAGAAGTATTGCTGTTTCTCATAAATCAGGGCCTAAAGGAAAAAGAAATCTCATAAGAAAATTAAAGAGAGACAGAACTTAAAATTTGCTAATTAAATGAAGCAACTCATAATGCAAAATCCATGAAAACTAAACAAAATCCACATATACCTTAGTTGTGAGAAGAGGAAAACTCTTGCGCAGATTGAACCGCATCTAGAAAAAGAAACCCATAGATGAAAAGTTAAAACTTTTAGCAAAGATCAGATGTGCAAGATAGAGGTAACACTACAGAATGAAGGTACATGATTGGTTATCAATTTGAGTATACCTGACAACCAAACTTTGATATAGTACCAGTACCTGTCCTGTCGTCCTTTGTATTACCATTAGACAATATATCTTCAACCAGTCTCAGGTACACGTGCTCCTCATGCCTCTCTAAAACCATCTTTGGCAGGAAAGTAAAATTCTTCACCTCAAACTTGTTCAAACTTGACTTCCCATTGGCGGCACCATCATTGCCTTGGCTAAGAGACTCAGTAGGAGAATTTCTCACACGAACATAAGTGGTAAAGGAGTATCTGATATTGTTTTCTACAGCAGGAAACAAAGAGTACCATGGCTGGAAAATAGCTTTATCTATCACGGGCATAAATGTGTCACATTCGATGCTTGTCTCAATTTCTGTAATGTGAATTGCCTCACATCCCGGTGCATTGAGGGCTTCCCTGCAGATAGAGTGGATCGAATTACCATGGTAGAAAAAGGTATGCAACATGATAATCCATCACAGCAGTATTGATAAAACTTGTGTGGTACCTGAAAACTTGACCTCCTCCAATCACAAACACTTTCTCGATTGACAAACAATAAGGAGACAATGCCAACAGCTCCAAAGCAGAGAACAAACTTCCACATATAACAACATTCTCTGCAGTGGCAATATCAAAACTTCCCGATCGAGTAAGAACAACATTCAGCCGCCCAGGCAGGGGACGGTTCTCAAGAGGGATACTCTCCCAAGTTTTCCGACCCATCACAATGGCATTCTTCTTCCCAGAATCTGATGTTTTAACCGTAATATCCTTAAAGAATTTCAAGTCAGAAGGCAGCCTCCAAGGCAGTTTGCCGTCCTTACCAATACCCAGCTCCCGGGTTGCCGCAACAACCACTTGGTAAGTCCTTGGCATATTTTGCGGAGTGGTCCCATTATTGCCAAGGCCATTGCCATTAGGGAGGTTCACCAAAGACTTGCCCGCCATAAGAGAACTAAAAGCTTGAGAAAAAATTAGAGATGGTGACTTGATACAAAAACCGCACAACCAACTCTTATGGAAGTGCGGTAGTACCTGTAAATTTGCATCAGATCACAAGTAAAAACTATTATATGCATCAAAACAGAAAATACACATTCTTATAGTCTACAGAATAAGAAATTCAAGAGTCCAAACGACTGCACTATAAACCGAAAAATCACAAGGACTACATCAAACTAGTAAAACTAAAATCAGATCATATTCACATCCACAATAGCAACAAACTCACATAAAAAATACAAGTTGATGAAAATATAGGGTAATTACATTAACACACCTTGTCAACTTTTAGAACTATACCAATACTCCAGAATTTTTTACCATACACCTGAAACCCTTGCCTATCCCATGCAAAGTACACAAATAGCCAAAAATTCTGTTTAATTTCCAAATTACAACTAACTCAATCAAGAATTATAAGAACAAGGACCTGATAAGACAAATATCATTGGACATGTGAACAAAAACGTGGGATCAAACGGCTCCTAAACAAGTTCGGTGTTGATGTAGAGACTTCCCACCCAAATAAAAAGTCTAAGATGCTGCTTACTGGCACAACACACAATGATACATATGCCATAAAACAAAAAAAAAAAATTCTTTTTAAGGGAAACCTGAATTTCTGCAAACTACTACATACTTTACAGATGACTATGATAATAAATATATAAATAAATAAATAAAATAACATACAAAAATGCATAACCCCAAAGACCAAAAAGAAAAGGAAAAAAAGTCAAACTTTTACCTCAATAATTCACATTCTACAACTAGAGAAACTATTAACTCACTAGAAGTAAAACAACCAAGAACTCAGAAAAGAAAACACGATTTTTTAGCAAAATTCAGTCTAAAAAATTGAAATGCAGTAAGTGTATAGAATGACCCGTATATCAAAATTCTCCATTTAACAGACCATTGAACTAAGAATCCAACATTGGGTTAACGTTTTCGATTTAAACAACAAAAGTTTTCAAAACAAGGAATCGGGAAAAACCTACGATGCCATGACAATGTAGAAAGGAACTTACCGATTCAGAGGCGAAACGAAAAATGTTTGATCAATGCAAGGAAAAACCACAACTTAAAACCAAGAGAAGAAGCTTTTTCAATACGTATTTAATATTTATCTTAAAGAAGGAAAAGTTAGGGTTTTTAATTTTCTTTTTTGCTTTTTGTGTTTTTCATTTCGGATTGTTTAAACGTCAATGTCCTTGTCATAGGTGCGGGAAAAAGAGACCAGTGTTTCTAGGATAGGATTCATATCGTAGTTTTTCCCTCTGGTGAATTTGCGATTTCATCCAAACTATGGGCCAGATAGCTTTATCCATTTCTTTTTTGTTTTTTTTTTTTTACCAACTAAAATTAAAAACTGCTGAGTTGTGAAAGAGAAGAAAATTACAACCCTACGTAGCATGAATCGAAACTTATTCATTCCCTGGATAAATGCGATTGAATATCCATTTGTTCTTTTATCAAATCGAATTTAATATAAAAATTTATTTTTTAAAAAATTTAACCTAATCATACGATTCGTTTCATAAATTTTTCAAATATAATTAAAATCAATTCAAGTTATTTATATCAAATTTTTGCTAAATATTTTTATCTCCAATAATATGTTTTTCTTTTCATTAAATTCTCATATGTTTCCAATTAATTTTTTATATATTTATTATATTTAATGATACCTAATAAAAATTTACTTAACATCTTAATAAACTCAACTTGATTGAATAAGGATAACAGATTATTCTAATGAATAAACAACAAAAAGAAAGAAGTAGAGCCACCCATCAAAAAGCAATACAAAGAAAATAAAAGTGACACGCTAAAAATTGAAAAAAAAATATATATATATAAAAAGTATCAAGGTAAAACCCTTGATTTAAAAATATATATGAAAATGACAATTTAGAAAAGCAAAAATTCTAAATGTAAAATTGTAGATACAACTCACTTAATTTAATTTTAATAATTTATCCAAAAATAAGATAAAGAAAAAAAATATGAAAAATTTGATGAAATCCATAAAAATTGATGAAAAAAATAACAAAATAATTATATGAAATTATTTTTATTTAACTAAACGGTTCGATTCGATTCACTGCTACAAACCAAACTATGAATAGTTTATATATAACCAAACTGAACCATAATCAAACGATTCGTAAAAAAAAAAAAAAAAAAAAAAATTCGATTTACAATTTAATCCGTAATTCGCAATTTTCTTGCCCAACCCTAGCTACAGGAGTTTGGCTACCCTTATTTACTTTAAGAAACACCTAAATCATTCTCAAATCATCTAAAGTAATGGGATTATTTATATATTTTCAAAAATTATGAGAGTTAATTTAGTATTTTGAAATATTAAATTATATCTACATCTTACTAATAGTTTAGTGATATATTTATAATTAACCCCTTTTTTCTATATATGAGCCCATCTTTTTTTTTTTCTTTAAGTTAAAGTTACCTATAGTATCATTTGGTTGTATAAAATTTATAAGACTAAACTGAATAAAGTTTTTTTTTTTTTCACTTTCAACTTGATTACTAAAAAAAGAAAAAGGGTATCAAGGACTTGATAAAATGCCTAAAATATTATACAAAACTTAATTTCACTAGATAAAAATATAAAATTTTTGAAATCTCTAAAATATCCTCTTAAATCACAAACATAATTTAATAATTCATTCAAAATGTACTTTTATATATTATAAAAATGCAAATATATAAATATTAGAGAATATTAAGGATAGAATATCAAAACAAAATAATGGGTTTATTACTTATGTACACCAAATATAGGACATAACAAAAACATGTATCTAGTAATATGTAAATTAAACGCCGTACAATAGAACTATATTATCTAACATTATATTTACTATCCAATTCTGATTGTTCTATCCAGTTTTAATCACTAAATGCTATCTATGTATTACTTCCTTAATAACCGCAAATTGTTTGTTATACTTTTATAGCTCAAATATTTGGTTGCTGTTGCCGTAGAAGAGTACAATATACAGGGAGCATTGTATTTGTGAAGTTTTCATTTAGCCAACGCTCCATCTGAATCGATATTGATAACAACTTTATATCTCCTCATCGTTTCAACAAGCAAGCACTTGGTGGGCATCCTGCTGTTGAGAAGCTTATGATAATTTTCTATTTTTATATTGGTTAATATTACAAAAGAAAAATAGATAGATATGGAAAAGAGAGTAAATGTCTGTTACCATTAGTCTAAAATTATTTTAATTTGTCCGTCTGATTCTAAATGAGTTCTCGTTATAATTTTACTTCAATTTCCATCTATTTTCACCCCCTTTTTCCCTATAAAAGCAGGAAGAAATTCATTTTCACTCATTACTCTAGCTTTCTATGCTTTTGTTTTTTTCTCGATAAAATATATCCATTCATTTCATTTTTAATTTCAACTTTATCTAACATAGTGTGAATAACCATGTAACTGTTTTGCAATCAATATTCCATGAATTGATATTATTGAATTTGCAAACGCGTTATGGGTATAAGTCCACTAATATTAATAAAGGGAATGGACCAATTGGTTTGATAGTTTAAAGTATTAAAATAATTTTAAAAAATGATAATAATAGACATGGAAATTATGATTAGAATTGAAGTCACAATAGTAAAAAAGTGGGAAGGATATTACGTAAAATGATTGTGGAAATGTAGGGGATGGAGGGGAGGGGAGGGAGAACGGGGAGTTATTATATCATTATAATATTCATTTTATTGATTTCTATCAACATATATGAATACGTGATGTAAGAGCAAGTATATATACAAAATACTTTTCAAAATTAGTGGAGAGGATAGCTTTTGGGCTTTTTTTTTCAAAATGTTAAATTTATATTATATTAAATTTATGTTGTCGTGCTTAAATAAGTTGTTTAATAATTTTGTATTCATATTTTATATTTTTCGAGTGTGTATTCTCTATAAGAAATGATTTATTAGATAATATATTTTATATATTATACATATATGTAATATGTAAATACTAATAAGATATTCTGATGCAAATTATGCATAGTAATCAAATTTAAAATTATTTATACTATTGATATCCATATCTATATTTTATTGATATAAAAATTATAAAAAAAAAGTGTTAAATAAAGAATTACTTAAAAAAGTAAATTTTTTAATATGTTATCATGGCACTTATGAATCGTTGTCACTCGAAAATCGAAATAGAGAGAGTGAAGAAGTGGTAGCGGAAACTGCTTATGTGTGGAATTTTGGCTTTAAATTTTGAATTAGAGAATAGAAAAAGAGACGATGTCTTTGCTTTGGCGCTAAAATGAAAGGTGATAGAGATAAAATACAATACATTTTGCTTAAATAAACCACGCTTTTTGCTGCGGAGTGGCGCCAGCGCGTGTGACAACACCTTTCTTATAATTCATATTAATTTTATTAAAATTTCTTATATTCCATCTATATCTATAATACTAAAACGAATGAAATAGAGAGAATTTTTGTATTTTTTCTTTATTACTCAAATATATTCATATTTCATATACTTTTACCATTTTATTATTTTATATTGCATGTCTTAAACACTATTTCTCCAAGGCTATAAATGTTATTCATCCTTTAATATTACCACATATTTACAATTTCATAACTATTAAACTTATAAAATTGTCGTTATACCTCTGTTCTCTCCATTTTTCAACCTACTTCTCTCGTTATATAATGTATGCTTTGCTCTTATATGTTATTGAATTTGCACTTTCTCCCGTTCATGTTCAACTGCTATCATGTTGCAACTATAGAAAAAGAATAATGGATTCGACCCATTTTGATTGAATCATTATTCATACTATTATGTTATACTGGTTTTAATAAGAGGCTTAAATCTTTTAACTATTTAAAAATACTATAGTTAACTTGAAATTTTTGATGATATTTAAGTTATACTAAATAAATATAAGAAAGTTATTTGAGCCAATTTTATTGAGACTTGTCTACCATTTCTCAATAAATAATAATTTATATTTAAAAAATTTTCACTTTTTCAAATAATCACATAAATAATTTATTTAAGAACCTTTAGTATAACCATACGAGAGTATATATATATATGCTACACATCGATATTAATACTTAATCATCATTATGATTATTATTAGGATCTTTTTATGGTCATATTTATGTTTATAATGGAATTGGTTCAACCTTTCATCTTACGCTTCATTTTGTATTTATTAAATATTTTTTTTCCTATCTTATTTGTATTTTATTGTTTACTTAAATCTTTATGTTTAGCAAAAATAAGATACTAAAAAGATAAAAATATATTTTTTATAAAAATACCAATTAAACTAATTATTTCCAATACAAAAAATATATTTTTTTCAAATCTTTTTTCTCTTAAATATACGTAAATTTTCATTTCTTAATTCTCATATTCTAATTACCATCTTTATTATTAAATATAGATAAAACAATTTTTCAAACACCAATACATGTTAAACACAGATCAAATACATATAAGATACAGACAAAAAAAAAAAAAAAACAATCCAAAAATGACCTAAATCTTAACCATTGTAGCAATTGTGTTTTTAACAATTCAATATAATGGATATAAAATAAATGATAATATAGAGAACTAAATGGATCTTATCAAAACAAGACCGTAGAAGCTTTCTTAATCATTACCGTCTATGACAATAATCAACGTCAATATACCACATATAAGTTTTGCAAATATCGATATACATTTTAATAACCAAAACTCAAAATGGCCAACTGACTGGATTTAAAAAAATGATACGAGCCATCATGATAATATATTTAATTATTCATCCAAAATGACCAAATCATCTTACATGTTTATACAAGCCTATATCAGTCACAAGATGCAAGCAGACCACAATCTCATCACGGGATTATTGCTTGTCTATTACAAATGGAAATGGGGCGTAGCAAGATGCGATGAAAAAGATTTAAACACAAGTCTGCATCTCTTATACTCTGAATATTGATGCAAGAATAATAACACCAGTGGCCAGTGCAAGTTAAAAACACAAGTTAGCTGTGTAGTAGTAGGAGCTGGCCGGATAATTTTGTACAAGACAGATCGTGCAATTTTCAGCATAAACTCATCTTTCATACAGTGCATTTTGAACATGTATAACATGAGCAATTCACCAACATGACCAATGTAAATCGATTTTACAGATCAGCAAATATATTCTTCCATACCAAAACTAGGAGCAAAAAAAAATTAGCCCAGAAAACCACGATTTTACAGAGAATGGCAGACAAGAGCTAACTCACTGTTTTTGTTTGAGCTGCAAACTCACTCCACATTTTTCACTGCTCAGACCCAATGGACACAAGTAACCAAGTAACCATCGCTATCGTGGAGATTATTTGCTAATGTATTTATAACGTCAACACTTTGGATTCATCATTGGAGAATGACAAATGATTTCACTTGGTACGATGTTCCAACACAGAAACCACCCACTTCTTCTCCCCAAGTTTCAAGAAATCTGTCAGGACAAAGAATCAGATTCCTTTTCCAAATTTCGATACATAACCTTGCCGCATGTTTCTTTCTCATGGTGTTCCTGCTCATTCCTACAGACCATACCAGCTTTTTGTAGTCATTCAAAGTTAAATGCTTCTATTAATAGTTGAACTTCCAAGATCAAGAGGCCATATCAAACAGAAATACCTGAAAACCTTCCCAAATGTTTGACTATTGTTCTTCTTCGAAAGAAACTGTCATATAGAGTGCCTGGATTTCAATGCAAGAATCGGTTTTCAAGGAAACCAAACCTTTATCTAGTTGATCAGACAAAGACGGAGCACCTCCTTCCCCCACTAGACCCATTTAGAAGCAGGATGGCCATTGATGCTCCCTATTACCTCACCTCAAACTTCTTGTCACCATGATTAGCTTATAAAGCCTTGTGATTATTATTCCAAACTACAAGAGATCCTCGTTTTCGATATTCACAAGGGTTTAAACCAGTCATAGCCTTAGCCATCAATGCCATTGCCGTAATGCTAGGAAACTGCTTCTTCTGAAGATTATCATTTATTGACTTTGATTTCTCTAGTTCACACATTGCAAGGGGCCTCAGCTTCTTCAGGTTAGAACTCTTTCCATTGCGACACCATCTCTGGATCCAAGGATGTGAATGCAAAGCACTTCGACTCTTTTCAGCTGAGTCAGAAGAAGAGGATCCACCAAGTTGATCAAAAGCAACCTCTTCTTCTCTGAGATTTTTGGCTATAGCTGCATCAGAGCTAGATAAATGCCGCTTCATCAGCTTATTAAAGGTAGCATTAACCTTCTCTGAGGAAGATGTGTCTTCCAACTTCGAGCTTTTAGTTCCATGTGCCAAAGATTCTGACGCAGTCATCTTGAGCCGTTTCACCCACCTGCATTCTGGCTCTGGCCCAAGAAGACTGCCGAAGGAATCTTTTAATTTAGCATCTGAGACATGGTCTGCATGAGAAAGAAGATTATCCACATCCAAACTTTGGGTTTTTGATGCAGTTGGCTCACCGCCATCTACAGAGTTTGACATTGCTGGAAGTGTCAGAAATTTCTGACTTGTATCAGGTAATTCAGTGTTCGGTATAGTGTCGATGCCTCCAGTTTCTTTTGGTGAGATGTATGCAGCTGCAGTGGCATCCTGGAACGTTCAAGGGCCATGATTAAAATGACCCAACAGCGTTACAAATATCACTAAAACAATTACATTCTGACAAATATTGGAATGTTGTGTAGGACAATAACAGCCTTATATTCAACAGCATTATCCAACCAATTACTGCATGATTTTAGTACATATCAGTTGATTGAAAGCATAGGAAATGGACTACGATATCATAGCATCAAAGTATGCATGTACTCGAGAAATCTACATCCAAGCACATATAATGTCCAGCGAATGACCTTGTTAATTGTTGGCATAAAGCAATTGTTCACTCAATGCAGTAAAAAACACAAGGTTCTCTTAAATCCCAGGAATCAAATACAGTCAAGAAGAAAGGGCATGCACAACATCTAGAAGTTGGAATCTCATGAAAGTACAATCATTGATCAAAATCAGGTCTAAAATCAACAATATGTCTGAATAATACATTAAGATGCATCCGTCCCCAGTCAAGTATCAAAAGGGAAGTTTGATATGATCTAAGTTGTATGTATGTGTGCAATAAGTGTTATGTGACGTGCTACTGTGGTGTGTGGGTTAGATTTGAAGTCTGTGAGTGTAGGCTGGGCTACAGATATTTCTCTTTGCTGTCCTACTAGTTGTTTTAGTATAAATAGGGGATGTGAGTTAGAATAGTTAGTCAGATATTTTATTACAGACTTGTGAGTTGGTTATTTATGAGCAAATGTGCTCATGGAACTTGTGAGCTTTTGGCTCATGGCTATCCATCTAAAGAGAGATTACGGTTTATAATTGAATTTCTTCCTTCGAATCAATAAAATTAATTTATTTTTTTTCATAAATCACCGCTGGTTTATTACAAAGATGGTACAACTTAAATATAGCTTTTAACCATTGAAATTGATAGCCAAGAGAGAAAGATCTCAATTTGACATTAAAGCCTTAGATCCCAACTTCCTTTTTCTCACCCTTTTAAGCACTTGGTAGAATGATTATCTGTACAAAAGCTACTAAACTCAGAATTTGTTCATAAGAATTATAAGAGAAGGTACTACCTTCCTTGACGGAGATGAAACTTCACCTGCAGAAAAGAAAAGAACCTGTATAAGATCATGCATGAAAGTAATAATACCAACCATGTAAAATGAACAAATCTCAGCAAGGCTAGACAGGGGGAAAAAAACAGTGCTAACTGAGTAATAATATGAAAATTTAACATATGCTTTAACACGAAACAAAAGGCCCTATAAAATTCAAACAGTATCAAACCAATTAACCATGTGGAACATAAGGGCTTAAGTACCAGAGCAATGTTTCTGCCACACAGCATTCATATCCAAAGTATTGGTATCAGCAGATGATTCATTCCGAATAACGACAGCAGAGTCATCGCTGCCTCCAATGTTTTCCTTGTCTTCACTGTCTGTAGAGCTCCACAAGGGCTGCAGTTTTATCCCTTGCTGACTATGGAAGCCACGGTTTGGAAACACACTGACAAATTCACTTAAAGCATTTCCTTCAAATTTGGTGGATACAGTTGACTCCTTAAAGAGCTGTCCTCTTCCGCATAAGTCAACCCCAGTCTGTTCAGTAAAGAACAAATGACGAGTTGTCTGAGCAATCTTGGGATGAATAACCGGTAAATCTTCACTAGAGCTGGTACCAGTACATATTCCAGTAGTCTTCACATCAAAGAAAGAATGTTTGGGTTGAGAGGATTGCACATGATATAAATCTTCTTGCCCGGCGGGCCAAGTTGGATGGCTGTAACTTGGAGAGAGTTTGTTACCAAAGTGATCTTGAAGATAACTTTTACCAGTGAAGAACGAAAACTGATTCTTGCTTGTTGATGGCTCATTTGGCAATAGGTGAGAGTCCTTGTGACAGGCTAGTCCAGTCTCAGAGAAGTGAGAATCGAGCAGATTGTAACTCTTCTTATCATGCAAAACGACAGCAGAGTAATGGTGGTAATTATGCTGGTCAAGTTTAATCTGGGAATGTCCAGGGTATCTGGAATGCTCTTTGAGACCATCATTCAACCTATTTTTTTCATCCAGTCCTCTCATGTTTTTTCGACTATTTGATCCATAAGGCAAACACATTGAGCTAGAGCCAACAATTTCCTCTTGTAAGGAGGTAGAAACAACAATACTTTTTTTCTTGAAAAAATTATGAGTTTGGACCTCCTTCCTGAAATCACATGATTGGTCATTCAGTTGAAGATGGCATTCTCTTATCGGTATCTCTTCCTGTGGATGATACAACCTGAGTGTCTTCTCTTGCCCAGCAGCATTAAGTCCAGTTCTTGCATTACCTTGACACTTCAAGATTGATTTGCCAAAGTCAGTACTTTCATTGGCTTTTAAAGTCAATGGCGTACATTTTCTTTGGAAAGGACTAAACATAGGAAAGGGCTGGAAAGCCATTTTTCCTTTCCCTGAGTTCTTCGAGATCACTGGTATATCCTCGGACCTGCTGTTACTGTTGCCTGATAAAGGCAGTTCACTAAATTGTTCCCCAAACTTAGTCATTTCAGTTGGGTGATCAGGTGACATTGACAAAGGATATTGGTTCTTTGATCCTCCAAATGATCTTCCCTTTCACAATGATGACTCCGGATACAGGGTGCTGACTTACTGATGGTATGTGTCCAGGGAGCAGATCATGCAAACTTGTAAGAGTGTCAGAGTTGCTTAGTTGATCCCTTACATTCATGACATGGCTGTACAACATGGTTAGACATCAGAAGTGTTGATTTTTATATATGGCTTTGGGGGAAATCTTCTCCTTGTATCCTAGAAGTGACTACCTGGAACATCTTCCAAGCCCACAGCATCGCTTTAGGCTCTATATTAAAATAATAATAATAATAATAAATAGAAAAAAGGAAAATGGTTATGAGTTTAAGTACCCAAGAATTATTTACCAAACAGAAGATATAACTAATTACATGAAGAATATAAAAGATTTCCTAATATGAGGTTTAAGAAAAGCAACAGCTAAATATTCCTAATCAGATTTCATAACATAAAAATATGAACTGATGGAGGCACAGGTCGTTAGAGTACTTGAAATCAAAGTACCTACTGTAAAAGTAATAATTTGTCCTCTTAATTAGCTGATACTTTCATAAAAGAGATGAGCCCCAAAAGAAGCTGGAAATTACAGGACAAGATGCAGCAAGCTTTCAAAAGATTAAGGCCCAGTTTATCCAAAAAAAGAGAAACAAAACAGAAAAAGAATAAGAAAAGGAAAAGAGTATAAGATTGAGACTTGGAGGCTACTAATATATATAAATACTTCCTGCAAAATAAATTGCAATAACTTTTTTTTTTTATGGCTCAGTTAATTGCAATACAATTGATATCAAGAATAGTACACCTATTGGTTGGGATCGGCTATTACCAATTATAACTTCATATGCAAGGCAATGAGTAACTAACTAGTGTTTTTATTCACTTGGTACTAAAGTTCCTAGCTAGAATTAACATGAAATTCACTAAGTTGACCTTATAAACCATCATCATTTCTCTTCAACGCATATGGAACTCCCAATTACTTACCACCCATTTCCACTATCACTAATATGTCATAGAATTTGCAATGAAATAAATCATTGCACACCATAAAATTTATATTTAAAAATTGACATCTTAGACCTAAAACATAATTCATTCTTAAACCAAGTTTATCACTTTCAACCATACTCCATCGATCAAATTCCAATCTCTCTTACTCCTAAAACATAAGCATAATGGTAATGATACCTCGTATGCATTAAAAACAGTATCAAGTAAGATAAGGACAAATGCAAATTTAGCCCTTCAGTTAAGTTTAAAGTTCATAATTCAGTTCATTTTTCGCGTGTATCTTTCTGAGGGCATACAGAACGAATATATTCTGAAGGACTAATTCGAATGTTGGCAAAAATATGAAGTACTAAAATTGCACTTTACTAGAAAGTATATTAATGGAAAATGTAAAATCTTTCTCGGATTTCATCCAAAGAACAGCTTACAGGCAAACAATCGAGAATTTACATATAATTAAATTGAACCCAAAAAAAAAAAAACAGAACAATTTATCCATATCTCTCTCTCTCTCTCTCTCTCAGGCTCAACTAAACTCACAAGCTATACAAAATGAAAACATAGAACATAAAAGATTACAATTTTCCATAGAAACACCCGAAGAACTAACGAGAAACAAAGTAACATGTAAAAAAACAAGCAATAAGTACTGGAATCAATTTATATGAAGCTTTAATGAACTTACCGTTACTGTTGGAGTCTGAAGTCGAACGCACGGATCGAGAATCGTGTACGAGATCGAAGACCCAGTTGAAAAGATCGGAACTTGAATGTTGGGTCTGTGTCGAAATTCAAGTTGGAAATGAGAATTTCGTGGACAGGGGATGGTTGGTGGTTGAACACGATTCTTTCAAAATCGAAAAAGAACATGCGATTCTGCGTCTTGTTGGGTCTTCAAATAGCGGAGCCGAGCACTTTAAGGCAACACATCATCAGCTGGTCCCGTTGTCATCAGTTGTGTATGTGTGTGTGTGAACGAGAGTTAGAGAGAGAGAAACGTAAGACCCCACGCAACGTGTACTCTTTTTGCTTGGTGTTTAATTTTTAATGGTTTCTTTTTTATTTCTTTTTCCTAAAAGCTGCCAACAATGTTGATTATTATATTATTTATTTCTCTTGTTAATATAATAGTACAAGATTAAATTATATACATCAACGTTAAGTCAAAATATTAGTTAGGTAATCCACTTTTTTTTATTCAATTTTCTTTTTAGATTTATAATTTACTACTTAGATGGCCATGAAAAATATAGAAGGATGGCGATTCAAACCCTACAGCACTATTAGGGGCGAGGCATGATTTGTTTTTTGAGAAGTAAAATCTCAACGTATCATTCTTTGCATGTGTTGAAAGGTTAAATAAAAAAGTTATATATTTAGTTTTTTATAAAAACGTACAATTAAACTTAGAAAATGTATAATTATGGTTAAAAGTGCAATATATTTTGTTTTTGAGTAGTTGATAAATATACTAGATATAAATTAATCAAACTTTTACTTCATATTTAGTTGACTTTATAAAGATCAAAATTGAATAGTTATTCTATTTCCATATTTGATTGATAGAATAGTTATTCTCTAGAAATACTGTTATTTAAAAACAAAGAATTGCAATTTCTTTACTAAAATTAATAAAGTAACTATTCTTTGATTTGTTATAAAAAAGTTTCGTAATTATTTAGAATTAATGTGGTTCTTGATAGATTATTTAATTCATCATTATTGTTGAATGTGACATTTATTTCATTTTTACTTTATATTAACGTTTGCAAGCTATTAAAAATACATCATAATAATTTTGGGAAAATGCATAAAACATCCCTAAACTTTAGAAAGTTTAAGGGTTATTCTCAATTTAGGAGATTATTTGTTAATTTCTGAAAGTTTAAGAACAAAAAATCATACTTTTAAAATTTAAAAAATTAATCCGTACTTAAATTAAAATTTAGATATATTTTATGTAATCTCCCCTAGTAATTTTAATTTCCTTATTTCTACTGCCAGTTGGGGCTTGGGGGTCCATCATGGTATACAAAATCCACAGTGGAAGTAAGACAAGTCATAACCATTTTAACTTTCACGAGTTACTCAGAATAGGAGTGGACATTATTTTTTAGGATGGAACCAAAAGCAGTAATAATGAAACTGTGATCCACTACCATCTTTAATGATGAATATGAGACTGAAAAATGCTAATATAAAATAAAATGAGGAAAATCATTGTTTTATAGAAATGGAAATTAGTTAAACTTCGAGTTCTACTTAGTCAAATAATGGTTAGTTTTGAGAAGAAGGATATACAATAGATGAATTTCCTTAATGATGTAGCCAATAACTAATTAGGCCATACGATTGATAATATTGTAATAGTGCTTTCATAATTAACCATATAACCTCCTTTTAACAATTCGATGCTTTAAAATTTCAAGTACGTGTTTCAACAAAATAATAATAATGAAATTTCAAGTAGGTTGATATAATCAATCAATGTTAACACTACTATAACTATACATTTTTATATGGGCACACTAATTTGAAAAACTATATTAAATAATTTTAGAACTTTTAAGACAGTATTCATTCTTTCATTTTGAAATAGTGAGGACTTCATAATCATATTACTACGAGCGGACTTGCTTTTAATTAAGTCAATATTAAAATTATCGGCGGATAAATATTTGCTTATTACCGTAATTATATTACATTTTATATATGTAAAAAGATCTTATTAATGATTTGATATGCTATGATTTCTAAAACTTCATAGGATAGAAAAATTTATTTTAAAAAATGATCAAGTGTGATATACATTTCATAAGAAGTAAAAAAAAAAAAAAAACTTAAGTTTTACCTTTTTATTATGCATATATTTTAAATGAAAATTGACTATTAATTTTAAAAAATTACATTAATATATAAAAATTATGTAAATTTTGTTATTAACAAAAACAGATCAAAAAATAATTAAATAAGAAATTACCAATGAAGCAAAATGAGTAACTCGACATAGATACAAGTATTGTATTAGTTTTTTTCATAACAACTTTGTATGAATGTTACATTAAGAAATAAAAAAAAATTTTCATTTTGAATATAAATTATTAGGTAATTAATTATTTAGTAATCCATATTCATTTTCGTAACATTAATTGTAAAAAAATACTAAATCAAGTCATATTATTGGCATTGTTTATTAATACTTTATATGATAAAATCATAATATTTGTAATATAGATAATGTAGTTACTTTTATGGTAGAATTTATTTAGTTGAATATGATTTGTAATTAATGAATTTAATGTTATTGGTTGTTATAAAAAAAAAAAAAGAAAGTTTAATACATAAATGCCATTCAATTAATAAATGCATTTCAAAAAAAAGTAAATGACAAGCATGACAAATATTTAACCACTAAGTTATACTTCATTTCATATCATATTTTTTTGTTTAAAATATATTTTAGTATATATATATATATATATATATTTTTTTTTTCCTTTTAAAAAAGTTATAAACAGCGGGGGGTTGGGTGGGGTGGGGAGAGGACTCCTATCGGCCCCGCTAGACCCGCCTCTTGTCGCTCATCATACAACATACAACAAACGAGTAGAGGAAAAAGGATAACAAATTGATTTTACTAGGCCTAAAAGAACAGGGGTGAAAAAGAAAACTAGACATATCAATATATTGCAGAGTGCAACAGTGTGGTGGTTCGTTCTTAACCATTAGAGTAATATTTCCTATTTAACCGATTTAGTCTACTTTTTCCCTCACAAACTAGCTTACACTTGATACCGTGTTTATAAAAACTCAATCTCTAATTCCTATAAATTAGGTATTAAGTAAACATAAATTAGAAAACCATCACTTGAAAATTGACATGAGTGGTTAATCATAGATTTGTGGTAGTTGACTACAAGTTATAGCTCAACTATGCCTTTATGGTAATTAATTACACTCTTTTTATAATTAATCATGCCTTGGTGGTGGTCAACTTTATCTTATAATGATCGACCACATCTTTTATCCGTTGTCCTCCATTATCATTCTTTTAACATTTCTTTACCTAAATGCTCATCTAAAATTAAATTTCATATATATATATATATATATATGTATATGTGTATGTGTGCACATATGCATGTATTCATTTAAAATACAAACACTAACAAATCTCTTCCTTTAACTTATTTTACATAACTCAACATAATTATTTGATCATAAAAGCTCCATTGATTTAAACTTGCCAACCATTCACCTATAGATGTTTAATGCACTATATATATATATATATATATAAATATATATGGAGGCCTCCATCATTATATAGACCGATGACATCGTTTATTTATTTGATTACTATGCCCATCTACGATTGTAGACATCTTCAATACCTTCTTACTCTTCCCAACTAGTACATCCCAAGTCACCAAAATACTCTTTAAACCTTCGAGCTTCATATTCCCATATATTTTCTTCATCTTAAGATCCATGCAACACTTAAAAAGGTGAAATGAAATAGATCTTTTCATCACACATCCAAGAGCCAATATGCACTTGTTGTCATAGCTAATATAAAAACCATCGAAGTTATCCCAACTAAGATTGACTTCCACAACAAAACTATCAAGAATCGCTGTCTCTTGGTAGTAAGGACAAGCTACTACACATGACTTCTCTAACCGTCATTAGATTTCCGCACTCCTGGACCCCATCGTACCATAATAACCAATATAATCCATTAAGTTAACAAATATAACATAGAATATCTTCGACACGAACCTCATACTTGATGTCATGCACATTCACTGAGTCACAACTTACTCTAACAACCGCAATTTGGCATCTAAATGATGTATAAAACATAGGGCATCAAAATTGGATAATTTCGTTTGCTGATCCCTTGGGTCATTTCAATGAAATGCCATTTGATGGAGAAGTCGGTATCTACTTAATTTCATTCTAGTGACTCGCCTATGAAGTTTGAATACAAGTTTAGTAGGACACAATTTCTTGTATGCCACATTATTAATGGAATATGTTGTTAAAATTAATTGGACCCTTTATCTATCTATTTTAATAGTGTGCATTATATATATATATATATATATATATATATGTATGTGTGTGTAGATACCTAAGCTAATACTAATACTGGATAAACTCTTTCAATAACCCAACCCATATGATTATTGCTAGGAGAGAATCCGTGCGCACGGCAATTAAAAAACCATCCACCCATGTAGCCCTAACTAATCAATGGAGTAAGATACGATTCGGTTTCATCTTAAATCGAATAATTATCTATATGAGGTGATTTGTTTTGAGATAGTAAGATTTGAAGATTTTCTTCAATAATTCTAACATTATGATTCGAGTAAACCTCTTTTCTAATTTGAGCACAATTTTAAAATAAGGTATGGGATGTTTAGTCTTCTCACTTAATGAAATTTATAAGATTGCTTGACTTTTGCATGTAACAAGCTTTATTTATCTTAAAACTTTCACATTTAAGCACATACATGGACATTTACAATCCATCAATGACTCATGACCTAATTCTAAATGGGACTCGCTGTATTGTACGCCGGGCGGGCTGCGGGGTAACCTCCAAAGTCGACCTGCTTAATATCTTGACGCTTTTCGTGTATCTTTGCGCTTTATCGGACTAGAAATATCTCTTCACTTCAAGTTGCTCTTTTCAGAAAATAAATTAAGACATCTTATGAGTTTTTATAACATCTTCTTGCTCTTTTTTGTTATAGGTCAGATGAAGACAAACAAGTTGCAGCAGACGGAAACCATTATACGCCGGAACACGGATCCATTGAAAGCCTATGCATGGTTGGAAAAGTCATGTTGTCGTCTTCCTGTCACCGTAGGTTGCAGGATATATAAAAATAAAACAAAAAGATTCATTAAAACATCAAAATAATACGTTAGATCTTTCTTTTTTCTCCGAAAAAAAAAATTATATAATATCGAGATTCCCTTATTGAGTTTCTCAAATACTCATTACGAAATTAAAATAAAAGATTTTATATATGCTAAATATTGGTTGCATATGTTAGAATGCCTCCTAAAGAATATCGATAATACCTATTATCATTTTTCTATCATCAATTATCTAAAGAAGTCCCTAAATTAACTTATCAAACAGTATAATTTTCAACTTCATAATTTATTACGTTGCTAGTTTGTATTGTAAATTAAATTCTATGACGATGATTCCGCAGAGAAATTAAGATAATAATTTAGTAGCTGAATTTTCCAAATGGCTTTCTAAGAATTATGAAAAAAAAAAACCTATTGGAAACTATGCGATAATTATATAAAATCAATTACACATAAGAGAAATGAACTTATAAATGGATTAAAAACATTTTTGTTGTATATACTTTGTCGTTTTGACCACAATTAATTATCTACTAACACCATCGGACTATGTAGCTACATCGGCCACCTTCGAACAGCGTTAACTGCCGGCTTGTACTCTCACTTTCTAGTCTCTTGTGCCATCTACATAATCATCACAAAGTAGTAGAATAAAGATGCCCTAATATAAGGGTTATTCAATAAACATTTCTACCCGTCCCTTTAGTTATTAAAGCATCTGCACCAATCAGAAATTCTTTTATTTTATTATTTATTTATTTTACCTTAAGTTTGGGATACTCCTTTAGGATTTCTACTTATTTGGTGGAATAAGTGGATTTTTGTTGAACAGTGGTATAGTTTTAATTGACCTATGTAAATGTATGGGTTCATAGCAGGTATTACATGTATATAGCATACTTATGCGCTTCACATGAATAAGAGGGGGTTAGTGTTGCAATAGAACGATTATCAAATAAGAGAAAAGGGATGATTTGGAGAGGGATTAAGAAGACATGATGGGTGATTTCAGCAAGTAAAAGTATTCATGATAGATGGTACCTTAGGGCCTAGGTTTTTGCTACCCCTTCATAAGTAATGTTAAAGAGTATTTATAGAGATTATGGTCAATTATGATAATAGAATATTTCATTACCAGTTGGTAAGATTTATTAGGGCTTAAAACTCATAATGGTCTTAATGAAGAGAAAAATAGTCCAAGAAAGCATAATGGATTGTAATCTATACTCAAACTTGTTGAAAAATGATAAAATTGTTTAAGACGATCTTATAGAATCCTATTCCTACCCTACTAGTCCAAAACTCTTTAAATCATCCCGATTAAAAGTATAATTCTTTAGATTCTGGCCTAACTTAAATAATCAACCTTAAAACATAATTAAATGCTATCAAGCTTGGCAGAAGAAGTATATTTTGTAAATCAATTCCTCTACAACCTTTAATTTCATCAACTGAAGTGGTCAAACATATATTGCAAGTTAGACCATCATATTGGATAAAAATTTTCCACTACAAAGATCTACTTTCTATGTCCCAACTTGATAAATCATTTTTTAGTCAAACCTTTGTTTTTTTTTTATTTCATTCTGAAACTTCAATCAATGAAAGTCCTTTATTTATCCTAAAATTCCATGCTTCACTAATTTAGACATTCCTTCTTTTATGTCCTCTATCCTAAGTCTCATGGCTATACACACTGGGGATGGACTTTGGTAGGGTCTAACATAAGCCTCAGCACCCCTAAACATGGAAAAATAATAATAATAATAATTAGAAAAAGAATGTACGTATTGTATACATATTTTATAAAGCAAATCTTGTAATTCTATGTCCCAATAGCTTCCCCTAATCACCAATAACCTAATTGTCATTATGACACTCAAAAGCTTTCATCAAAGTTCATTATAAAGAAAACGACGTGACATTCGCTCGCTTTTCCATGGCTGTAAATGGAAAATTTCACGTGTTTTAATTAGCTTAGTTCTGAGCTGCTTCAATCTTGTTGGAGATTGTTGGTTGATTTCAACTTCTTACTTAAATAGCAAACTCATCACACCCATATGTAAATTAGCATGTATTTACTCATCTATTTAGGTTATCGGGTGGAGATATTAAATCCACTTCACCCTTCTTGAAGAATCTTATCATTTAAACTTAACACAAACTGTTCTCCTTTTCATAAAAGCATGTATTGATTATCAACAGCATATATTAAGGATATTTTCTCCTTTCACTTGAACTCACCTTTGACATGCATCTAAATGCTTGATTAAAATTATTAAGAATAGCTAAGGGGGCTACATAATGGTAAAAATCACTAGAAAGTGCCCACTTTTGCCATTTGAGCACTTAAGCAGTACTTGTTTGGTTTTAAGAGCACTTGAGCCATAGATGTGTAAAGCGCTTAAACAACATTTATATATGTAATCCATTGTCTGAGCACCATTAACATATGCTTTTGAGTTTATGAGCAACACTAGTGTGTTTTTTGAGGGAGCTACTGCTTAAGCAGAGTATGAGTCTCTTTGTTTGCTTATTTACTACCCTTTAAGCACTCATTATTCCAACTTGTCCTTTTGACAAGGCCAAATGATATAAAGGTAGAGCTATGTGCGCTAAATCAAAGTAAGAAATCATTGATTGTGTTTGCTTGAGCAAACTTATTGAATTTAACAATACCATTTTACAACTCTAATGGAATTTTTTATTGAACAAATACTTGATAGAGCTAAACTTTTTGATAATTGTTTTGAGAACTTTTTTGTCATCATAGACAAGGGCATATTATCAAACTTAAAATGACTTTTACAAAACAAGCAAGTTGCAACACAAATTTAGAGCATGTGAACCAACCGTTCAATATGTGTTATCTAACCAACTTTTGTGTTGTAAGGCTTAATGAATTTCAGAGTTTGTTGTCTAGATTTAGAGCTTGTGTTGGAAAAATCAACGTATGCACAATAGACAAAAGCTGTAATTGAAGAGGTCAATGACTAGTTCTTCACTTACACCTGCGCACCAATCAACCTAAAACCACCGGTTCATGGGCTCAACCACAGTTGAATCATGACCGGCCTATTGAGGGGTGGTTTCATGCCAACTCAACTAGCTCGACGATTTAAGGGTTAGTTCGACCCTTAAATCATTTTTTTTAATATTTAATTTTTCTATTAATTTAATTTATTTCTTTTTTTTAAATACATTAATAAATTCTAATAAGATGATCTCTTTTCTCTCTCTTTTTTAAGCGTATTAATTTATTAATAATTTCTATTTTTTTATTAATTTCTGACTTAATATGATTCCAACTTTTTTTTATTTTTTTCCTCTCAAATTTTATCTTTTCCTTATATTTAAGTTCTTAACATTTGATAAGTTTTACAAAAAGGACTTACATTAACTTAAATTGAATTTTTCGATCCATTATTAACACATATTTAATTTATGATTAATCATACATCATTAATTTGATGATATTATTTTTAAAATATTGTCCTTCATTATTGCAAAAAAGATAGTTCTAATATGTTATGACTTAATGGATATCGTCCAATTATTTTTTAAGGGGTGAACCGGCTCAACTAACCTACCAGTTCAGGTGATTCTGCCCTCTTGAACTGCCTGAATCCTTTAGGCTCGACGGTTCGATCTAACCTCTTATAGGCTAAGCCGGTTCATCATTCGAAACCGGCCCTTGTACAAGTCTATTTACACTTATAATTACATCATAAGGCTATTGATAAGCTGAAAGAGAAAAACAATTGTGTAAATCACTTTGATTGCTCTCATTATAGTAAATTTATTTAATCTTTAGAAAATGGAAGTATAGTATTAGCAAGTTTGTTGTTTTGCGATTTTGTGATTGCATTACACTTGTAATTCTTGAGAGTTTGTACTTAAAGAGATGATTGATGATTTCAAACTCTACATTAATCTAAGTTTTTTTTTATCCTTTATTGTTTTATTTTTTTATTGCAATTTGTAAGTATATTACTTCTTTTTGTTGATTTGCTTCCTATTTGTTAATTATTCGTAACCCATTCAAGCTTTCCTATTTATACATCTTTACTTCTTTGTGTGATTTTTGTTTAAATCTCATTAAAGAGAGATGTGAATGAAATCTTTAGTTCAAAGGATATAAGAAATAAACTTTAATCATTTATGGGACGCAAAGAAATAGAGGTCTCACTTTATTTGGTTTTAGTCATGAGATTCAAATGAAGTAGTTAGCTACACTTCTAGGTTCCAAGTATAATTAAATCTCACACAATTTTTTATCAATTCTAGTTTAATATTTCATTTTAGTACAACTTTTAACTAAACATCAAACTTCAATGATTCCAAGGTTTTTTTAAACACTTAATTAGCCTAATGCTATAAAAACATAAGAAATAATATATTAAATATAACTAACTATCTAATTAAATTGGTGCTATAATTATATTTATATTAAAAAAGCATATATGAAGCCATGCACTTTATTTGTATGCCAAACTTCCATAGCTCATTCCACAAACATGGTCTAGGTTTAAGGCATGCATGATCACATATCAAAGAAAATTTGTGTGATTTTTATTTTAAATAAGACGACATATATTTATATTTTGACTCATCAGTGGAAATAAAATGTAGTTTCGGTATGTGATTTAATTTAATCAAGTAGAAATTTTTCATTTATATATTTTTGAACTAAAATAGCATTGTTCTAAGTAATTTGAACTTTAGATTAATTAAAATCGATATTAAAATGTAAATACCAGTTGTTTATACACATAACTCAAGTTATAACTAAAGTATAACTGTCATGACATTAAAGAAAGCTTAATAGGATTACCTAAAATTTTCATATTACGTGTACACCTGTAATATAAAAATCGTCTTGCAAGCTAAAGATTGTGAAACTCTGAACAATTAGTCACTAAGGTTTCGATTTTTAATTTAATTAATTTATTATAACATATAAATGACTGAATATCCGATAAGTCACAATCCATCAGAACTGCAAAGAATCGGTATCCCCTACCAAATATTAAAATAAAGTAAAACAACTTACTAATTTACAAGAAATACTACATAATCTTATCATATGAATATACTTTATATAAATTATTTTATACCATTATACACTTTTCAATCACCTTTAACATTATCAAACCTCTCTCTAGTTTGTACTCTACTCTCAAGTTTATCTTAATTCTTGCTTACGAGAAACTTGCAAAAGAAACTATAGGGGAATGAGTAAACCACGGCTCAGTGAGTTCGTTCCTTATTACTACCGTTTAAGCTAGTTATCAAACAAACATTATTAGCATATATATAAGCTATCTGCATACAAAATGAATACGAGCACAATGAGTGCAAGCAACACATCTATAGGAATTCGGAACTATGAAAAGTGTAGATTTGCGTCGCTTACACGTCGATTTTTCCTTCATACTTACCTACATGGAGCACCTCACCTTAATCGCATGAGGTTGCCTGGGGACAACGTCCTACCAGATGTTACTCGACTATTACCCTAATATGAGAATCAACAATCAATATAAGTGGACCCCAATTAGGACCACCCACCAAACATATCAAAGGCCCCTCTGGCACAAATAACTAGTCCATCTCACTATCAACAAATATCTACGGCCTTATGGGCACAAATATGCGAACCATCTTGCAAATAATTGAAGGTATCATGTTAGCTTTACCTTAACAATGAAAACATTATTTATAAGCTTTACTCACCTTTTTAGAAATCATTTAAAAGTAGATTTAAGATAAGAAAAACATTTACCAAAACGCTTTTCTTAAAAATTTACAAAGCTAACACTCTCCATCAATGTACCAGTTGGATCATAGACATGCGACAAATATAACTGGTTTCTTTAGTCGAATAGTTACATTTACTAATTTAAAAAAGTGATCACACGGATGATGGCACATAAAGCAATCAGTAATTCAACAAATAATCAATATCAATCAACAAGCAACATATAAATACAAGCAACAAGTAGATAGCAGATTATAAGAACTCCCTCACTTGGGTTAAGGCTCACTTTTCCGACCTTTGAGAATTCTAAAGCTCGATAATCAAATACCTAAAAAAAATGAGAAAACCTATAAGTATTCTGAAAAACTAGGTTTCCTTATTAACTACATATCGTTTCTTTATTAACTAAATATTTATTATTATTTGTTTAATTTCTCACTACAACCCAAGTATAGTGTAAACATAGTTTAACTTAAATTTTTTATTCAAATTATCTTAAATTTTTTATCGCATATAACTTTTTCAATTTAGTTCAGATCTTTATGAACTTTTTCAATTTAGTTCGGATTTTTATGAATTCTAACCATTTTTGAGCGTACTTTCTCATAGTGAGATCCATTTTGAACGCTGTAACTCGCAATTTTGACGATAATATAAAAATATCGTAAATTTCATTATTTTGACTTAAAAAGTTATAAAATATTAAATTAGGCTTTTCTTAGTATAATTACGATTTATCAATTAATTTTATTGTATAATTGATAATTTTTTTATTTTAAGCCTATTTTACTATAATTACCTATTTTTACTTATTTTTTAGATTTTAGAGTTACTAATTCAAATTTTTCCACTTTATTATTTTTCTACTTAATTAATTAATTATTATTATTATAAATTATGAAAATTAATTATTTTATTATAAATAGTGACATGGCAACACGTGGGAGTTCCACATGTCAAGCTTGCATCTTTTTCGAATTTTCCATTATTTTTCTATTTTATGATATAATTATATATATGTATATATAAATACTTATGATTATATTTAATCAAATCTTTCGATTTACTTAATTCTTAAAATTTTTCTCCAAATNACTAATTCAATTTTTTCTACTTAATTAATTATTATTATTATTATTATAAATTACGAAAATTAATTATTTTATTATAAATAGTGATGTGGCAACACGCGAGACTACCATGTGTTAAGATTGCACATTTTTCCAAATTTTCCATTATTTTCTATTTTACGATATAATTATATATAAATGCTTATGATTTTATTTAATCAAATCTTTCAATTTACTTAATTCTTAAAATTTTTCTCTAAATTACGATATACTTATATATGTATATATTTATTATTTTGCTTTATTTATTAATTTATTATTATAGTATATTGTATACACTATTTAAGTATACTTATATTTGTTTCACATATACAATACTATTCATCTACGTACATTTATATATATACATTATGTATTAAATTATTTTAACCTTAATTATATATTACATACTATATGTATAAGTATAATATAGATGTATTTGTACTTTATATACATATGTACAATTATATATATATAACCTAAAATATGAAATACAATTAATAATATTATACATACATATCATGTCCAGCATACATATATACATATACATACTGAATTTTTATAAAATGAAAATACCAATTTTATATATATATATAAATATCAAGTATACGCATACATACATAATAAATAAAAAAAAACACCCAACATACATGTACATGTTATAGAGTGTATATATATATATACAAAAATAATTAAATAACTTACCTTAATTCTTTAGTAAAATAATTGATTAAAACCCCTTTATTTTCTTCTTCCTCTTCTTTGTATTTGCTAAGTTGTGTGTGTGTGGTTTGCTTTGTTAAATTTTTTTTCTCTTTTTCGGTTTGTGAATTTCAAGTTTCAATGTAAACAGTCCAACAAGAGGAAATGAAGCAAATAATATAGAAAATAAAGAAGAAAATCTCAAATAGATAAAGCATTAATAAAGATAAAACCTTTAGTTTATCTAATTTGTCTTTTAATTAAATGACACTTATATAAGAAAATGAACACATGGGCTGTTGCACATTACAATTGCAATTCAGCACATTACAATTGCAATTCACGTGGAAAACGAAAAAAAATAAGAAGAAGGAAAAAGAAAAGAAAAAGAAAGAAAAAGGAAAATAAAAATAAGTATATGTATATTTTCCAAACATAAAAATAATAAAAATGAAATTTATAAATAAATTTTGGAATTTTATAAAAATTTATCAATTTAATTGGTATTCGTTATGATTATAATTTTTACGAGTTATTTTGACGTTTTTATTAAAAAATTTACGCGAGTTAGTCGATAATTGTAATTGATTACTTACAATTATATCACTATTAAGTGATATTTATTCATTTTATAAACTTAAAGTTATAATTTTAGGGTTTCTATCAAGTTCGGGTTCAATTTCGAGTATTTGTACATACATCGAATTTAAGGGTTTTGTACGTAATTTAGGTTTCAATTAATTTTTTTTAGGATTTTTACTACTTATAATATATTCAAATTTATAATTTATTAAATTTTTATCTTACTCAGCTTTAACGACTCATGAAGTCATCTACAGTATTAGGGTTTAATTCTACTCTTAAATAGTTAAATTTATGGGGTTTACAATAATACTTAGCTTTTAAACTTGAAAATAAATACTTTGATCGCTAAAATTCATTTAAGAAGATCAAATTATTAATAAAGTGGAATTATGTGGAAACACAGATAAATAAGAAATAGCTTTTACGAAGCCATAGTTACTATTGAGTTTCACATGTACATTCTCATATTTAAGAGTCACTATTGTAAAATTTTTGTCAAAACAAGTCTAATTAACTATAGATGCTCAAGTGAGTAAGTTTGATGATTTACTGTATTGCTTGTACTTATTAGATGTTCTATAACTGTATGAATAGGATATATGTTTAATATATGTCGTTGGTGTTATCTTGTGATTGAGTTTTGAATTGTTGGATGAGAACTGATGGAATTTATTAAGTGTATGGTTGATTGTTGGCTAACCATGACGTGTTTATTAAACGCTATATTGGTTTTGCATTATGTCATGTACATCTTGAAGTGACTCACATGATTGATCAACTTAGATTAGATTAATTATAAACTTGAGCCATAAAAATAAGTTTGCTTGTAATGTACACTTGTTACATATTTTATAAATCATCACCCAACAAAGTAGTATAGCGAGGTATGAGAGTACATTGCTTTTACCATTTGTCGAGTATGATTTTTCGGTTTTCTATTTATTTCAATTGATTTCTCATTTCTTGATTAATACTAAACCCTAACCCATTTAATATTAATCCTCGACTAAAGAAATTGAGAAATTCCAGTTTTTTATTAAAAAATTATTTTTTTGGAGTCGCCACCCAACTAGAGTCGGGAAAAGAAAAAAAACCATAACCAATTAGGTGGATTGGTTACGATTTAGTTACCGGTCTTTAATTTCAATTTTAAGAAAAAACCAGAGGTTTCCGAATTCGGGAGCTAACCTATTAAACCCTAACAAGTACCACTATTTATTTGCCGAAATTAGGATTATTTTTCTAATTATAATATTTAAAAAAAATAAATAAATAAAATCAAAAGAAAAAAAAAAGAACCTAAGTTTCTACATATTTTATTGTCGCCCCGAAGGTGCCTACGTACCCGCTAGCAAGTATCAGACGATCGTAGTTCTTTCCAAAAATTTTAATGTGTTGGTTCTTTTTATAAAAAATGAATGGTTGAATTTACGTTTTTATTAAGAAAAATCCCTACAAGCTTAATTTTTATTCTTAATTATAAAAAAAAAAACCTAAAAACCTAATTTTTGAAAAGCGCCAAATTAAGATTTTTATTTAAAAACAACTAAGTGATAATTTTTTATTTTCAAGAGAAACCCTAAAGATTTTATGAAATATGCAATGTTCTACATAATGAAACTTTTATATAGAAAAGATGCTTAAAACATTAAGAAAGAAAGAAAGAAAGAAAAAAAAATTTTCCTAATCATAGAAAAGATGCCTGAATCATATAAAAGATATCTGAATCATAGAAAAAATGTCTGAATCATAACAAAGAAACCTAAACTATGGAAAAGACATCTAAACTATGGAAAAGATGTCTAAACTATAAAAAAAACATCTAAACTATGAAAAAGACATCTAAACTATAGAAAAGAAGTTAATTAAAGATTTTTTTTATTTTATCAACATCAAAATGATTTTTTTATTTAGAAAAATTACATATTTTATCGTCTACGTACCCGCTAGCCGGGATCAAACGATCGTAGTTCTTTAAAAAAAAAACTTTAGTGTGTTGATTGATTTTATTTTATTTTTTAAATCGATAGAATTTACGTTATTACCAATCTAGTTTATTCAAATAAAATTTAAAAGGGTCTTAACTTCTCAAGTGTTTTTGTTTTTAAAAAATACTCTAACAATCCTATTTTTAAAAAGAGTCTTTTATTAATTTTTACATAAAGAAAAAAAAAACTTTCTATGTAACAAATCCTTAAATAAAACCAAATCTTTAAAAAAATGACCAATCCTAATAATCCCTAAACTTAACTATCAAAATAAATTTATTTCATATAATATACTTACTAATACAAAAACTCCTAAACTAACATATACATATATTATATATTATGTTAACTAATAAAATATAATTAATATAATAACATATATATGTAATAAAAACCAATCTTAACATTCCCTTATCTAATATATCTATGTCTTCATATTTATATTACTACTTATTAAATAAACAATCACTTAAATCAATATAATACACCTAATCTATATTACAAAGAAAACTAATGACATACACATATGTATTACTAAAGTCCTAACAAAATAATAATATAATATGATAATAAGAAATAAAAAAAAAAAAAAAAAACTTAGACAGAAACTGAACCTGATTGTGGAGCTACAGTACGGTGAGCGAGTCTTGGGGGTGGAATCAAGAGTGGCTTCAACGGCTGCTGCAGTGGAGTGTGGCTGTTCAGTTGAATCAGGGGGCTACAATTCCCGTTTTGGGATTCGCTACTGTCGAGTACTGCAGCGATGGAATTGCTGGCCTTGCTACTGCAAGTCGTGTGGCTCATGCAGGGGACGTCGCTGGCCACTGTTCAACTTGCTGTTCGCCAATTACTGCGACGCTGATCGTGGATAGAGATGCTGGTTGATGGGATAACGTTTGGACGTCGTTGGCCGAAGAACAAAGCAATACGTACGCGTAGATCAATCAGGCTGTGATGGAGCTTCGAGTTGCCGCAAGCTGCGATGACTCTTATTTTTCTGTTGACGTGGACTGTCGTATCAGAGCCCGTGGGGCAATGGTTGCTGTTGGATTGGAATTTGGATGTGCAGCAGGCATGGAGATGCTGCTGCTTCGGTTTGTCGATGAAGCAAATTTTTCAATTTTAATGAAGCTCTTGATTATTCCCTCCTTTCGTTGTAGTTCTCTTCTTTTTATAAAGCCCAAATCAAATCTTAATGTATCCAATTAAACTAGATTCAAATCTCATTTAAATCCACCCAAGTGCTCCGCTACTTATCCGTTAGGCCGTTAACCTGTTTCTTAACATTCATTACAATTAAATTATATTTAAACTATTTAAATCCCTAAAAGAACTTTTAACTAAACTAAAATTAAAACTCACATTAAACTAATTATTCCTAATATAAATTACTTTGAAATTTTTATAATTTTTCCTTTTCTTATTTTTTTTTTTTTTGTATTTTCACTATTTGTTAATTTTTATTTTTTTATTATTTTTTTGAATTAGGACCATTTTTGTAAAAATAAAAACTAAGACTATGGAAGGGCAAAAATTAGGTGTCTACACCATTTGCAAGTTAAAAGATGTGAGGACAATAATGTTTGTGATGGAGCTACTTTTTTTTAAATAAAAAACGCGTTTGTACTACTACTAAGGGTTATATATATTTATACATGGATCAAAGGGTACATTGAGATAGCATGGAGTCCAAAGACTAAGGTTTCACTTCATTTGGACAACTTAAGTTTGACAATAAACGCCAAGTCCTTAATTGGCGATTAAGGTGGAGGTTATTCTCCTTAAATTCACAATGGTTGATAACTAATTGTAATGAATGTTAATATGCAGTTACGAGAGATTACTACTCACGGAGTGCATCATAGTTATGCTTTAAATTTTTGTTCTTCTAGGTCTTATAAGGCAATTCAACTTGAAGAGTTCTACCGATGAATCTATTAGCTAAGGGTCTTTATAGAATAAGACAAGAGTTCTTGTGAGTTGAGAAAACTAGATTTTTAATGTTTATGGTAATACTTTTGAAATGTAAAGTCTCACATGATAGTGATGTAAGTATGTATAAATATATATTGCTTCTATATGTTTAGTGATAACATACAAGGATTCCTTAGATGTGGTTAAACACTTGATTTTAGGTTATTTCTCGAAGTTTACTAGGCTAAAGAGTAGTTAATACCACCTCATTGAATAAATATTATCACATCTATTTCCCTCCATCATCCTCTCCATTCTCTAATATATACTCATTTTTCTATATATTTTCTTAACATGTTAGAATACAACTTGTTCATGTGATACCATCCGGTTGAGATATAGCATAAACATATCTCATTATTCTTCATTTTCCATCTCGATCCCTTTTAGGTTTTTCAATCTTATAATATGGTAGGGGTTTCCAATTCTTTGTTATCTAGAGAGTGATATAACCTTAATTTCCTTATTTATCTCTTTTATATCTATTTGTATTTGATATGTCAAAATGTAATAATTTTGATACCAGCTAAAGCTTAGTCTACGTAACTTACAGCCTATTAGGTAATTGTACGAATTGGTGTATATGAATCATTGCAATATTTGGAATTCTACTATTAGGTTCCCTTACAGGGTATGTTAGTGTGCACCTTTTAGTGGCTCAAAATCGACATTGATTACACTTGACATGTGTTCAAGCTTGATAGCTTGCTATAAGAAAAAATAAGAGCATAAATTATCAAACCTAAGAGTAATCATCAACATATTCCTTATTAACATTTCTAATATAATTAAAATAACGATATTTTGTGCAACATGGTAATTCTAGCAATGAAATTTCCTCCATTGAGATCTAGTTACGAGTTTGATTTGGCTTGAAATTGGGACTGGCCTCACCGAGTCATGGTTTTCTAAATGTTTACCATAATTGGTTTGATAGGTTCCAATTTTGGGATGGTTCTTAGATAAGCCAGTTCACCAGTCCATGGGTTCGATTTATAGGACCCTTGAAATATGACTTCACCAATTTTCTTTAAAGTCAAATTATAAACTAAAAATAAATTAAATTTCAAACTAAAAAAAATTGAGACTAAGAGCCACGTACACTTATTTATATTTAATTACATCCAACTTCACTTATAATACTAACAATTTAAGACAAAACTTAAGAGATTACAAAAATATTCAAAAATAAAGCTAGTCCAACATTTTCAATAATGACATTTCTATAGAAGTCTATATATAATAAGTTAAACATGCACTTATATATTTATTGCTTATGTTGTTAATAGTAGCACTTAAAAGATATAAATGGAAAATGATTTTTTTATTCATATGGAATTAGTTTAAAATTTTTAAATTAATTTCTCAATTTTATTTATTTCTTTTAGTTTGCCTTGTTTTTTTAGACGAGTTTAGACTCATTGGGTCTTACGAGTTTGGACTCCTAGCCTATCACTGACTCATGACAAATGTAGGTCCTTATGGTTTAGACTTGCCTAGTAAAGGTAGTGCTAGATCTAGTTCCTACCTATCGACTTGGTTCTAAGCTAGATCCCTAGTTTAGACCTACCTTATGCCTAAGTTTATGTTCACCAATGCCTCTTTACATCATCTTTACTTTTTTATATTTTATAATTTTTTTTTTAAATGTTAAAATTTATGGGATCTTTTGTGCAAAACTTCAAATATTGCAAATTACAAATGCCTAATTGGGAGTTTAGATGCAAGGAAAGCTCAAAGAAACTAGTTTCTTAAATATATTTTTGGATTGAAAGGGGAAGAAATTCAATTTTTCTCTCGATAATATGATCATAGTAAAAACCCTTTCCCTTGAAATTTTATAAAAGGTACTCTACGATGTGTATGAGAAAGATTAGACCATAAACATGGTATAAGCAACGACGGTCAATAAAAACAAGATGCCAAATTTTATATGAATCTTCATTAAATAATACATATCGTATTATGTATAAGTAAGGGGTAAATAAAAATATATTTAAATATTTGATTTGTAAAATATGTGTTGACAAGGTTATTTAGATATAAACCTCTCAGGCCTATCCAGATCTGACGTACCTTGCCACTTGGAGCTCGTCACTGTGAGCTCAAGCCTCATGCTTAGATTAAATGTAACCAAGGAGCTTATTCAACGACTTAAATACAAAAGATAAGGATAAAGATAAGACACCAAGTCAACAGCCACCTCCGATATAAGTGGGATACGTTGAACACCACAACCCCATTCTCCCATACTTATAGGAAAATATCTCTCCCATTAACTGTCCTTTAACTACTAACGCCACTCTACTATAAATACTCGATCACCATCTAACAGTAAATCTCTCTACACTTTGAGTACTAAGCTTACCTATTTCTCCCAAGTATCCTTTACTCTCTAGAATACATAGTTGACTTAAACATTAAAGTGGCTACGCCAAATAACAAGTATAGCCGGAGGTCACTCACCACTAGTCTACGCTCAAAAGGGTTAGATAAGAGTAGCTTAAGAGTAAGCAAAAATGACACTTAGCTCAAGAGAGGATGAGCTAAAGTTCAATGCATCCGTCTTTATTATGATCAACTTTTACAATATAACGGTATTTATATTATTTCGTTAGGGTAAATCCTAAGTTACAAAAATTATAAAAAAATGGTCCTTATTTGCTAAAAACAAAAGAAAATAATTTACAAAGGAAATATGAAATCGTGCAAAAGAAAGAACACGAACATCCTTTGTTAGAAAGGATAGTACGGATGTCAGTAAAAGATAATGCGTGCGCGTATTTACTATGATTCTAACAGTATTGTGGTTCGAGTAGGGGGGAGGCAGCTCTGTTCAGGCCTGTTCGGCGTCAGAACGAACTGGACTGTGGTTGATTCAAGGACAGCTCATATTGGGGTTGGAACCACCTAAGAGAACCCTCAGGCTCAGAAGCGTGTAATCGGTCCTTGATTCCTATCACTCATTGTTTTATTTTGCAAGCTTACCACGCGCAAGTCTAATTACTACCAGCAAATACCCTGAGACGACATTTGGTGCCGTCTGTAGGAAGCTAAATTCCTACACAAAAAACTCCAAACACACTAAACATATTTCCTAAATGAAATTCTTAGATATCATGTCTCATCACGATGAGTAAGAAAACCTCCAGTTAATGAATAACAAATCCGTAGACAATTAGCCCTTCCCAAGGGCAATACTGGAGGAGCGCACGGAATGCTTAATTTAGGAGTTAGTTGCTCAAAACAGGCTACTTTGCACTCACCTTGAGGATGCCGAGAGGTGTAGCATACATACCCACCCCCTTAAAGCTTTAGATGCCCGCACTGGATAGAACAACCATTAGCATTAGCAACTGAATGGTAGGAATCAGCAATCCGATCCCCTACTACAGCAATAACCAGTAAGGTTTGTAGCCATCAGCCACCGAACCTTAGCTGGTAATGAGCAAGTAGCCGACTCCTAGGGAGTACCAACTTAATCAATAGTACGTTAATCTCATCCAGCAGATGACACCAACCTTAAAGAGCTCTACGCAATGGTAAGGAGGCTCCTTAAGCAACATGGGAGCAAGGCCACTAGTGACATCGAGCTAATTGCCAACAACAAGACCCCCTTCATTAGGGCCATTTAGGATGAAGTGTTACCTCCTCATAGCAAACTTCCATCCTTAGACTAATATGATGGCACATGTAACCCTAATGATGACCTTCTCCACTTTCATACCCTCATGAACCTTTATGGTCTTGGGGATACTATAATGTACAAGGCTTTCCCGAGTACCTTGAGCAAAGCAACTTGAGTGTGGTTTCACTACCTCCCCAATAATTCTATCAACCCCTTTAACGAGCTGGCACGAAGGTTTAGCCTCCACTTCAAGGCTAACAAGCCATTATCTAAGGATACGTCATCTTTATACCTTATAAGGTAGGGGGAAGGAAAACCCTTACGTAACTGTGTAGCTTGGTTTAACAATGTCATGGTCAAGATCCCTTAATTGGATGAGGGAGTTGCTATCTGTGCCACCTAGCTAAGCATCTAACCTTTGAGAGACTTTTTCCCATCACTTGAGAAGAGCAAGTTGAAGACCATAGCTAACTTCTGGAATAAGGCCTAGAAGTACATCGACCAAGAGAACAACATTCACGTCAAGCGCGATGCCGATTAAGAGAGCTCAAACGGAAAGTAGGACAAGGAAAAATTGTTCATGAAGGATTATGTAAGCTCCCAAAATTGAGTTTAGCACAACCGAGCTAAGATTTAGGGCTTTTAGGGTAACTTATCCAATTGAGCCAAAACTTTGCAACTAGAATGAAAAAGTTAGTCGAGATATTACAATGAAGTTAGATTTTAGTAATAATGATCCGAAATCCCAATTTTGCTCTTAGAAATTGGAGTATTTACTAAAGCCCTAAAATGTTCAGAACTCCTAAAATTGAACTTAGATTGCAACAAGAACTTAGAGATAAGTTAATTGAGCTATAAAATGAGATAATGTAGTATAATTTACTAAAAAAAAATACACGTAATTTTTTTAGTATACCCGGTACAAATAATAATTATACTCGTAAATTAACTTTAAATTGAGTAATTATATATATATTGTGTTGAATTCATGAAATTAACCTTAGAATATATCCTAAAAATAAAAGATATGCTAGAAACTTAATTATATGAGTAAAGTTATATATTTCACATGTTATTACATAGGGTATAACCTTGTATATTAATTAAAATAATTAATTCTAACATATAATATCTATATTTAAGTAATTATTTAATAAAAGAAAAAGAAAAATTAATTAAATAATATTGGAAGGAGGCGTGGCAGGAGGATGGAAATACATTGCTGATTCAAAAGGTAGAGTTACAATATTTGGACACCTCATGCATAAAAAAAAAAAAAAGAAATTGGAAAAGAAAATATGAATTAATTAAAGAAAAATCCTTAAACCGACTTTAAGGCACTATAAAAAGCCAAGATCATCAGACATGATAGTTTTAGCAATTTGGAATCAGAGAAAATCAGAAAGAAAAATTAGAAAAAATCATAGAAAAAAAAAACAAATTTAGGAAAAAACAGAAAAATTAGTGAAAGTGTGGAATCTTAACCTAGAGTAGATCTGCTGTGAAACCCAGCCAACCCCACACGGTCCACCCACCGCGCCAGCCGTCCGACAACCGCTCAGCCGCCGCCGGCCACCGGAGCACCGAAGAACACCAAGGTCAAATTTCTGCCCTGTTTTTCAATAATTTCTAAAAAATAGTAAATCCGCCCAGAAAATTATGAAAAAAATTACATTTAGGTTATTTTAGACATGCTTTCATGTGATATTTTTATTTTTGAAAAATTCGTAATATTTAATATACTTTATTAAGAAATCTGTAATTCATCCGAATATATATTAGTGAAATAAATGTACTATATGATGTTGTTTCTGGCTGAAAATTTTTATGTAGGACGTGTATGATATATGGGTAATTGCTACGTAGCCCAAATTTTTATTTGAATAATTTTAATATTTATTGAATTTTTAGGCCTGAAATTGGTTCGAAAATAGGCTGAAATTATGAATTTAATAGGAAATTATGAAATTAATTGATGAAATGGACATGTACTGATCTATAATAAATAATAATGGTATTAAGTCAGATTGAAATTAATTGGATGCTAAAAGAATTATAATTGGATAAATTATCAAATTTAAGGGTAAAATCGTCAATACGAAAATATAAGCAATAGGTCGAAAACTTGAAACCAAGTGATAATTGAATTCCCTATATTTTTAGAAGTCCATAGAAATTTTCGGGGAATTATTAGGTAATCTGAACTATTTACTACAAATTTATTAAGTAAAATAGCTTAAATTACAAATCGGGGTGTATTTATAATATTAATAGACTAAAATGAGTAAAATAGTTAAATAAAACCTATATATAGGATTGCTGGTCGAATTGGGTTAAATAGAGATTTTTATTATAATTATTAATATTTTCTGATCGGGATGTATTTTAGGTGTATTAAAATTAAATAATACTTATATTATTACAATATAAGGACAAATTGTATAAAATATAATTTAAAACTGTAAATTTCGCATAATACGGTCGTTTTTATATAATTATGTATAATTGTATTAAAAATTCAAACTACCCATTAAAATCCATCTCTAGGAACAGGACTCATAAGATGTGTCGTTAAGTCTATACGAACTCAATGACACTAGTTTTGTTGAAATCGGATAACCTTAAGCAAACTAGCTTATATCTATAACATATTCAAGAATATACACATTTCGGTAACTCTACCGGAATCAAAACGTGAATTAATAAATAAAAAGTACGTTTCGATACGATCAAAACGATATATAATACGTAATAGTATATATGATGTACAATATCAATAATTAATAATTTAATTCGATATATAGTAATAACATGACTGCATATTATGGAAATAATATATATATATATAACCATTTTAGATTAAACCCTAATGTTTTCGTAATTATTACGAAAACTAAATTTGGACCTTTTGTGTAATTAGGGCCTTCCAAAGACGACTGACAATTCAAGTCAGAAATAGCAAACATCTAAACAAGTAAGTTGGGATGGTAGCTTCGCCGCTGTTTGGATACTAATTAAAAGTATCCGGAAACCCAAGAGTACTTCTGGTTGTGTTTGTAGTTAAATAATTATGCGCATGCTATGTGTGTGAATGATACTCTGTTGTGACAGGAGTTCAACTCCTTGGTGTGATGTTCTGCATATTTGCATGGATTCTGTATTGTGTGAACTTATTGGTCACCCCTAATTATCACTAATGATTATTCGACTAAAGTGTAATTGGTCATGCATAATCACCCGTTAGGAGAAACGATTAAAAGTGTTAAGCCAAACACCGACTTCCTTCGATGAAGATAGCTGAAATGGTCATTTCCCCATCCTTAGTCGAACTAAGTGATAGGCGAGGAGGTCGCGGCAAGGTTGGGGGCCGTGGTTCGAAGGCGGTCTTAGGAGGGGGGTGTTCTCCATTGCACAAGCCCGGGTTTGGTCTAACTTAAGTCGCGATGAAACTCCTCAATCCGGGTTGGAGCGGATGAAATTTCTCTAACCTCACAATGGACCGGTTAACACTGTGCGATGTTTTCATTTGAGTGATTGCATTGCATTTCATCATAATTATTAACCTTATTTGTGATTGTATAGTACTCTTCTGACTTCGCCCCACTTACTAAGCTAGTTGTGCTCATACCCCTACAGACTCTTTTGCAGGTGCTGAGTAAAGGCAAAGATGTTCAGGTACCACCGTTCTCAGGTTAGTGTGCTGCTGTGTGGGAAAGTGAGGATCGAGGAATTTAACTGAACCTGAGCTTTTGTTTTGTCTTTAAGTTTTGAAGAAAACTAAATGGGAATTTCCTGGGAACCCACTAGTTTTCTAACTTATTGTATATAAATCGTAAAACCTGTGGTTTTTAATAAACTCTGATTGTAATCTTTACCCTTGAATGTGAAATGTTTGAATAATTACTGTTGTAGTACTAAACAACAGATTGTATAAAACAAGTATTTTGTAAAAGCTTTATCACAGGTTTGGATATTAACAGATGTCAGAACAGACGTTTCAAGCTGGTTGAGTTGTGCGCCTTGTGTAAACTGCGTCTACGATAGCAGCTATAAGATCAGCTTCTATCTTAGATTAGTTTACACGGCGGGACTGTTATGACTCTTCTTGTTCGGGGCGTAACAGATTACCCTAGCAGTAGGTTGCCTGCTAAATAAGAGGGAGAGAGCTTTGAGAAGAAGAAGCACCAAGCCAAGCGTGACTTGCTCCCCCTTCCTATTTACACACAGTACACACCCTTGAGTAAACCCATAGCCTAGGTCTATTTCGAGGTGAAGCACAGGAACCTATTGTGAAGATCCCCAAAGATGAAGGGGAACCCTAGTCATCAAAACTCGGATAAATACTGCCAGTTCCATGACAATCATGGCCATGCCATTAATGAATACTTCCAACTAAATAACACAGTAGAATATGCCATTCAACAAGGCTTCTTCAACGAGTATATAGCCTAACTAATGAATGATGACCGTTTCAATGACGACGAGGACTAAGTACCCCAAAGGCAATAAACTGATAGTGCTAAAGCAGAGTAAAACACTGACTATCGTAACGACCGTGCCCTCAACAGCATTATTAATATAATAGTTGGGAAGCTGTACCCTAGGAGCCAGCCGAGCACCACTAACTCAATTAACACCCTCTCCAAGATGTTTTCAATAAGGAAGAAGAGACAGAAGTTAAACATTTCTATCTCATTCTCCGACAAAGACTTGGAAGGGGTAAATATACCCTATCAGGGTACCTTAGTTATAGGGGTAAGGATTGCGAATTTTAAGGTCCTAAAAATAATGGTAGACACCGATAGCTCCACTGATATCCTCTTTCTCCACGTATATGAGAGGATAAGGAAGAAGGTGTTGATGAAGATGAAGTTGTACCACCACAACTTAATCGACTTCAATAAAAGCACTGTCTGAGCTAAAGGGATCATTACTTTAGACATGGAGCTTGGTAATGATGACCACGTGGCATGATGACCAGTAGAGTTTTCCATGGTCGATTACCCTTCCCCTTATAACACTTTCTTGGGAAGATCAAGTTTAAATGCATTTAGGGTTATTACATCTTTCCTTCACTTGAAGACAAAATTCTTGACCCCGATTAAGGTGAGGATATGCACATGTGATCATAAGCTCTCATGAGAGCTATATATCAGGGCTTCCAAAGGCAATGAAGTCTTCACCCTAGATTCGGTCCGCAGGAGAAGTTGACAGATAGGGGCTAGCCAAGCAAGAAAACTGAAGACATCCAAATCGGTCCCTCTCTTGACTAAACCACGAAGGTCGGGATCAAGACTCCTTTCAAAGTGAAAGATGAAATTGTTGCTCTCCTGCGAGCTAGTTAGCGTCAAATATGCTTGGAATTTTGCCCGACTTGGCAACTTATAGCCTTAACATTAGTAAGCCACGATTGAGGAAGAGGTGCAAAAGCTACTCAAGACCGGCTTCGTAGAGGAAGAAGTACTTAACCTAGCTAGAAAACGTAGTGTTAGCCAAGAAGAAGACTAGGAAGTAGCATATGTGCGTCAATTATACTGACCTCAACAAAGCCTACCCAAAAGACTACTTCCCTCTCCCAAGAATTGACCAACGTATTAACTTTACCTTGAGACATGCCTTATTAAGCTTTATAGACGCCTTCTCAGGATACAACCAAATTAAAATGGACCTAAAGGATGAGGTCTATACCTTGTTCGTCACCGATTATGGCACATACTATTACACAATGATGCCGTTCGGCTTAAAAAATACAAGAGCAACATACCAATAGATGTTGATGAAATTGTTTAAGCCCTAGATCAAGCGCAATATGGAGGTATACATTGATAACATTATCATAACAGTACAAAGCTAAGCGACCATGTTAAGGACCTTCAATAAGCCTTTGACTAGATGCAAATGCATAATATGAAGCTGAACCCCCAGAAATGTGTCTTCAAGGTCAGTCTAGCAAATTCTTAGGCTTCCTAGTCACCTAAAGGGGTATTAAGGCCAATCTTGAGAAGATAAGTGCCATCAAGGGGATGAAGCCCCTTACTTCAATTCAAGATGTACAGAAGCTCACTGGCATGGTGGTCGCGTTGAGTAGATTTGTCTCGAAAAGCATCGATAGGTGCGCCAAGTTCTTTAAAATCCTGAAAAATCCAAAGGGTTTTGAATGAACCTTAGAGTGTACCACTGCCTTTAAACAGCTTTAAGACTTCTTCGCATACCCACCAATCCTTTCCAAGCCTTTTTAGGGAGAGGACCTATTCCTATACCTAGCTGTGAACAATCGAATGCTCTCCTCTATGTTGGTCATAGCAAATAGAAGAGAATACAGGCCTGTATACTATTTTAGCCACATACTCCATGGGTCTAAGGCCAGGTACACCCGAGTAGAAAAATTTGCCCTAACCGTTGTCATCTTAGCACAATGGCTAAGGCCCTACTTCCAAGTGTATCGAATTATCGTACTCACAAATCAATTTCTACAGTCCATGCTACAGAAGCATGATATACCTGGACGGATGATGAAGTATGCAATGCAGTTGAGTGCGTATGGAATCCAGTACCAGCTACAAATGGCCTACAAGGCACATGTACTGGCCGACTTTGTGGTAGAATACACAGGAGAGGAGGAAGCATACTAGTGTAAACTCTTTATGTCGACGGATCATCCACCTCGAGGGTGGAGGTATGGGTTTTGTTTTAATAGGCCCGCATAAGGTCACGGTCTGCTACGCTTTCAAATTTGGGTTCAATGTTAGCAATAATGAATCCGAGTATAAGGCCATCATTTATGATCTCAAGTTGGCTAAAGAGATCAATGCCGAACACTTAGAGGTCTATTTAGACTCCATACTAGTCGTCTAGCAATTTCGAGGTAACTATGAGGTTAGGGACGATACGATGGTGAGGTACCTAAAGAAGATAAAGAGCCTTTTAGTTGAATTCCCTTTGTAGAGCATCACTAAGATCCCCCAACTTGAGAATTTGGAAGCAGATTGGCTATCCAAATTCACCTTTATCGGGATATATGTAAGCCCCGCAATCTGGTGTTCGAGGTTTGAACAGTAAAATTTAGGGCTATCGAGTAAATTGTTCAATCAAGCCTAATTTTTACGACGAAGTTAGGAATATTAGTAAAAATGATCATGTGAGTTTGGATTTAGGAAAATAAATCGTAAATAATTAATTATTATAATATTGAATTATATGTAAATTTCTTGTTATTTATTAGAAACGTGTAAAATGAGTTCCGATAACTAATAAATGGATAGAGATAAATTATATACACACTAAAAATTATAAAATAACTTAAATAATATTTAAGATTATTTATTTATACCATATATGTATTTACGTGTAGGTTAAAATACTCGAAATTATCTAAAATACCTGAAATATGAGAAAATTCATAAATAATTAAATAAGAATAAAAAAATGGAAAAATGAAGAGAATTCCAATAATGAGGTGTGGCAAGTTAGAATTGAAGAAGAAAAAGTAAACTAATAAAATCAAGCCAAATAAAAAATAAAAAAGTAAGAAATAAGAGACACTTGATAAGGAAAAATTGGAAAAAAGATTCCAAGCCCAACTATAAATTCAGAAAACCACTTCAAAAACCTCAATTGGTCAATTTAGCATTAGAAAAAAAATTAAGGAGAGAAGAGAAGAGAGAAAAAACTAATATTAGCAATTAGACAAAATGGTATTTATTTAAGGCTTATAAAGGGAATCCACACTCAACAATCACTTGGAGAAAAACGGCCACCACCACCAAATAGTAGACCCTACGCTTAGAGCTGTAGACAATAGTGAAGCCATCGTTAATGGTTGAAAGTTTGTCGATTGGTGAGTTTTCATTTTTCTTTCAAATCTGTTTAATTTAGTAAAAATATCAAATATATATGAAAAATTACGAAATTTGGTTTCCTTAGGTATTTTGGCATATAGAATCAAAATATCAAACTGGTTTTTTTAAATTATAAGTGCTTATATAGGTTCCTTAAGAATATGCATGATTCCAACAAAATTTTGTATGAATTTTCAAAAATAGTAAACAATATTATTTTGAGTTAATTTTTGGCGTACATATTCCTTATATGATATATTTAATTTAGATAAAAATAATTTTTGATAAACTATACATTTAGTATTTATTAAAATTATTTTGTTAAATTTGCCTTGTTTTTCGTATAAAAGAAATAATAGGTTTTTAATTAAATTCCTTAATGAATCTGATTTGTAATGACTTCTAAAGCTTATTTATGATTTTAGGAATATTTATTTTGAATCTTATAATTTTATTTGATCATTTACCTAATTTAAGCCATTTTTTAACAAAATTGAACATAAAATCAATATATCAGAAAATAATATATATTAAATTATCTTAATACTTTTCATGATCATAATATAACAATCATAATTTACTAAGTATAATATATTTTTCGTGACTTTAGTGGAGTTTGAGGCATTAGTTGTTTGTATTATGCATAATATGTACTAAATATGTAGGTAAATAGTATATTTTAGGTTAATTTTATGATTTAGGATTAGTTTGGTTTATATTCTAATTTATGATGAATTTAGATGCCTTAAAATATTAGTTGATGATGAGAGATGTAAATTATGGTATTTGAGAGGTTAGATATATGCTTTATATGTAGATTAAGTAGTAATTAGTAATATGTGAAATAGGAAGATTAAATAAGTGAAGAATATTAAGTTAAATTGATAATATTATAATAATAGGAGAATATTATAAATCTAGTTTAAAGGGTAAATTTGAGAAATTATGCAAAAATATAGGTTATTCTTATATCGAAAGCTGATTCGGTAGTTAAATTAAAAACGTAGTTTATCGTACTAATTGAAACACTGATTAGGAGTTAAAACATAGATTTAGGTCATCTAAGTATAGTTAGATGAATTTTACATTTTAGTCCCGGAAGAATTCTTAAGGTTCACAAATAAAAACAATAATCATAAGCTAAAACAAAATTGAATTTTGAAACTGATTCAAAAGTAGAAACAGAATTAGAGTTAATATAAGTATATTAAATAGTAAATCAAAAACCTAAATCAAATATTAGATTATATTCGTCAAATAAACTGTAAGGAAAAATTAAAAGGCATTTAAAAGACTTATAAACAAAGGGTAATAAAAAGATAAATTAAAATCTAATTTAGAAGCTGAATTGAAATTGGAATAAGAAGCAAATTTAAAACCTAATTGAACAATAGAAGTAGTCTCGAGAGACCTAGACCTAAATTACTAAATATAGTAAGACCCTCAACTAAAAATAATCATAATCTATACTATATAATAAAACCTACCTATAGTAGTTATATGAAAACTAAAACAACCTTTATATTTTAGGGATTATCGATGATGGCTTGTACAAGTCGCACCTTGAGTAAGTAAGCGAAGATTCTAGTTAAGTTAAAATTAATACATTACTATATTTTAAAGTATTGCTAATAGTATTCAGAGGCTTGAGATTATACTTAGTTGCGATTATTAGATAGTTAACCGTACACATGCTTGTCTCTAAATTTGATGATATGATTTTGGTTTACTGTTCTGATTTGTATTATGTGATTTATATGAAATTATTGAACACTCTAAACTGGACCTAACCAAATATGTGACTTATAATTATAAATTGGATTTGCATAACAACCTATTAGGAGAAACTTAGGGTTATTAGGTCAAATACCGATTCCTTCGAAACAGATAGCGCTAAATAGCATAATTGTTTCTTTATTCATACTTAGTCGAACTAAGTGATAGGTGAGGAGGTCTCGGCAGAGGTGAAGTTAATGGTTTGAAGGTAGTCGTGAGAAGAACGGTGTTTCTATTGCACAAGCCTAGGTTTGGTCGTGAGTTGTTGCATTAAATGAAAACTCCTCGACCCAGATTAAAGCAGGTATAATTTCTCTAATCTCACGACGAGCCAGACAATTGTCATGTCCCGAAGCGGCAGAGTCGTAACAGCCCCGCCGTATAAACCATTTTAAGATAGAAGTTGGCCTTATAACAGCTATCCTAGACTTGATCTACACAAGGCGTCCACGACTAACTCATTTTGAAGTAAATAGTTTGTAATTTAAATAAATCGTTTACCTAAAAAAGTGAGAAAATATATATATACATTATAATTCAATTATTGCAATTAATGTTTATAACATTTCATCGTAATATATTTCCTAGTTATTATATTATTCAGAAATGAAAAATTCTAAAATAAAAGCTTAGACCTTAAAAATATATGTTTGTTCTTCAAATGTTTTCCTCACTCCCTAGAATTCAGTAGTTGCTAGCTTTAGAATAGTTGTAAACTGCTTATTAGCCAATACTTGCATGATGACTATAAGGATGTGAGCAACCGCAGCTCAATAAGTTAGAGTGAAGGACTTAAAACTATACCATAAACATAACAAGGTTATCAACCAACTTATTAGGTGCAATGCATGTTTAAGCAAATGCTATCGCACGACATTGTCCGGCCCGTCGTGAGATTAAAGAAATTGCGCCCACTTTAATCAGGGTTGAGGAGTTGCCGTTAATGCAACAGCTTACGACTAAACCCAGGCTTGTGCAATGGAGACACCGCTCCTCCCGCGACTACTTTCGAACCATTGACTTCACCATTGCCACGACCTCATCTCCTGTCACTTAGTTCGACTAAAGATGAAGAAGAGACCATTATGCAATCCTGCGTTATCCCTTTTGAAGGGGTCGGTATTTGGCCGGAAAATTCTAAGTTTCTCCTAATGAGTTGCTATGCAGGTCCGATTATGATTACAGGTCATATATTTGATTAGGTCCAATTTAGGGTGATCAATCATTTCATACAAATTATACAATACAAGCCAAAATAACAAACAGAATCATAGCATCACTCATAATCAAGCACATGCACACAACCAACTATCTAATAAGCTATCTAATAAGCACAACCAAGTATAATCTGAAGCCTCCAAAATACAACAACGTATTAATCCCAACTTACCTCGACTCCTCGCTCACTTACTCGAGGTTCGACTCGCTCAGGCTATCACTAATCATCCTTATAACACAAACATAGTTTCAGTCTTTCATATAACTATTATAGGTTAATTTTATCCTATAACGCTTATTGTTATCTTTTGTTTAGGGTTTAATATATTTAATTATCTAGATTTTCAAATCTTTTACAATTATTCTGGGTTTGGGGCCAAGTTCAAGTTCATTTTCTGCATCGATTTTTTTTTTTAAATTAGGTTCTAGTTTGATTTCTAAATACTATTTGATACTCGAATCCTAGAAACTCGTTTCAACTCATAATGTGAAATTAATCACATTACTTCTAGATATCTTAAATACCATAATTACTTATAGTCAGTATTTTATTCTACCCGGTACACTTAAATTCTTATTAGTGTACCGAATACCGAATCTACTCTTGATATAAGAAATTTTTATATTTTTCATATAATTACATAAATTCAAGATTTCTATTAGATTTATTATATATCCCTATTATTTATATAATATCAATTTTTATTCTAATATCTTCTATTTATTATATTTCCAATAATTACATATTATGTATTATTACCTATTATGTATATAATACACATATAATATTTCTATCGCTCTAATTACCATCTCCCAACATCAATTATCATTTCAAAATGTCTAAATTGATCCTAAATCAAATTTTACACCTAATTACCCTAAATTACCAAATGAACTTAAAATCTACTATTTTTCCCTATTACTTATTTATTATATAATTAGCCTAATAATTACATCTAACACCCTAAATGCTGCAAGTATCATACTTTGTCAAATTTTAACATCCTAAAACATATAATTATTTACTAAATCAGTAATTAACTATTTAATTATTTAATTAACCCTAAATTACCCATTTTATGCCTCATTTTAAGGCCTAAAAATTATCTAAAATTTTTGAAAATTAATTTTTGAAAACAGGTTTCATAGCACTATTCTATATCATCTAAGTAGTCTACATAAAATTTTTAGGCTTAAAACTACACTGCTAAGGTCATTCATTTCTAAACCGAAACATGATCGGTTTTGTCTGATTTCCTAAGGATCATATATCACGAGATATATTTTTATCAAAATAATATTTTTCCTAAAAACTACATACAAAAATATTTCAAAATAACAAGTTTCATAATTTTATAAGAATATTTAATATTTTTACAAAATTAAACAAAATCAGGTTGGAAATTGAACTCACCGATTTGGGTGGGTCCAGCCACCGTCAGTGGCCATGGGTGTGTCGACCCACCTGGGCGTTGCTCCACCGTGTGGTGGTGGTAACCGTTCACTACCAGCTACTCGTTGGGTCTGAATTCTCTTTAAAAGCCCTAACTGTACAGATTTTTTGTGATTTTTTCTAAATCTCTAATTCACTCTCAATTTCGCCTCTCTCTATTTTTCTCACTCTCCAAACTAACCAAATGAGCTTATGAAATTTTCTTGCTATTTATAGAGTATTAGGAAAATTATTGTGCATTAATGAGACAGGACAATTGCCTTATTTCTTCTTTTTTCCACTTTCTATTTGTTGCATTTTAATTAGTTAATTTTGTTTCTTCAATTCCAGATTGCCATGCCTCAATTATAGATTTTTCCTAATTTTTTATATTTTTTCTTAATTAATTATGAATTTTCTTTAATTTTTTATTATTATTTTAGCACGTTTCACGTATTTTAAATAATTACGCGTATTTTTACCTACATGTAAATTCATATATAGTACAAATAAATATTCTTAAATATTATTTAAGTCATTCTATGATTTTTAGTATACATATAATTTATCTCTAGCGATTCGTTAATTATCAAAATGCATTTTAGGCATTTCTGATAAATAACGAGTTATATACTTAAAATTTGAAAATTATATATTCTTTTCTTTTATTGTTTATTTTCTTAAATTCGAACTTACAGGATCATTTTTGCTAATATTTCTAACTTTACTTATAATATAGACTCGATCGGATTTTTTAGCCTATTAGAACCCTAAGTGACTAATTGTAAGGCTTACAATAATGTCGTGCTATAGCGTTTGCTTGTATATGCGTTACATCTAACAAATTTGATTGATAAACCCGTTTATGTTTGATGTATAGTTTTAAGTCTCCATCCCAACTTATTAAGTGGTTGGTTGCTTACATCCTTATAGATATTATTATAGGAGTTAACTAAGAAGCAACTTATAATTACCCTGAAGTTAGCAATCATATTTTTAATGTATTAACCTGCTAGATCTTGGGGGAGTGAGGAGGAGCAATTACACTTTTAAGTTTAGATTCTATCTTTAAAGTTTTTAGTATTAATTTATATATTACTCAAGTAGATTATGATTAGGTTACTAAATCTTGTAAACATGCTCGGATTATTTAGTATAAATATGTATTTTTCATAATTACATAGTTAAATAATATGTTTAATTTATGAACTATTTACTTCAAAGCAAGTTGGTTATGGACGCCTTGTGTAAATTAGGTTTAAGATAATAGCTATAAAGTCTGTTTTTATCTTAAAATAGTTTGCATAGCGAGACTATTACGACTCTGCCACTTTGAGGGTATGCGAATATAGAAACCAGAGGTGAGGGATAGGAAGATCTTTATAGAGTACTCACTGGAGAAAAGCATAATTCCGGTCTCAACTGGCATCTTGGAGCTGATAACTACCGCACCAAAGTTGAGTTGGATAGACCCCATTCGAAGTTATTTGAAGTAGGATATGCTCCTAAAAGACAAGAGGGAGGCAAAGAAGGTTAGATATTTCATCACTAACTACACGTTGGTTGATGGTGTTATATACTGCAAGGGTGTCAGCCTCCCCTTACTCAGATGCTCGCGAGAAGGTGAGGGCTTGCGCATCATAGAAGAGTTGTACGCTAGAATATATAGCAACCACATTTGGTCTTAAGCCCTCTACCTTCGAGTACTTTAGCTTAAGTATTACTAGCCTATGATGAGCAAGACGCCAAATTGGCAGCCTAAAAATGCTTGCAGTACCAGAAGCACGCATGCTCTTATCAGTCATGCACCCAGCATTAGTTACTAGCTTTTGACCAGCCCGTAGCTATTTACATAATGGGGTATCGACATCCTCAAGGCTTTTCCCAAGGTTTTGGGATGATGGTAATTTATAATTGTTGCCATCAACTATTTCACCAAGTGGGTAGAAGTCGAAGCATCGCAAAGATTACAAAGAGAAGTATTGAATCTTTCGTTAGAAACAACATTATCTCTTGGTTTAAAGTTCCTTACGCTCTTGTCATGAACAATGGGCAACAATTTGACAACTTTAAATTCAAAGAATTTTGCGCCAAGCACCATATCGTACTGCACTTCACCTCAGTCGCCTACCCTTAATTAAACAAAAAGGAAGAGGCAGCTAATCGGATCATCTTAAACAGCTTAAAGAAACGAATAATCAGAAACCATGGCACTTAGACAAACAAGTTGCCCAATATTCTATAGGGATATAGGATCATTCATCGAACTTCTATTGGCGAAACGCTCTTTTGCTTGGCATTCGGATTCGAGACAGTCCTCTCTATCAAACTTGAACTCCTTAACCTCTAAACTCAAAGCTTTGAAGCTACCGTTAATGATTCCTTTTTTTGAATTAGTGTGACACTATTGAAGAGATATAAGACCTTGTTGCAACTTGGGTAGTTGCTTACCAATATCAAGCTGCCCAATATTATGATCAGAAGGTTGGATATAAGGAATTCAAGGTTAATGATCTAATTTGTCGGAAATTAAAAGCTATTGGCTTGCAAGAAAGATAAGACAAACTGGCTTACAAGAAGGATATTGTATAAATATTTTAAAAAACTATCTATTATCATAACCATATATATATAAGTATAATTGGATATAAATGTATATAACATTGTATAAATGCCCTGGTATGACAATGGTGGTGGCATTCCTTTATTGTGAAAAAATAATGATAATTTATCAGCAGGCTCCTTGATTTACGACAACCGCTCGTTGCATTCGTACGATGTTGGTGCCACAATGCGCGTTGCATTTCCAAGGGGTCATCATGAGACTGGGTGGGGTCCATTACCATCAGGTCCGGAGATGGAGTCTTTCAAACGTAGGGCCAGCCACTAATCGTATGTTATGAAAGAAAATATAATTTAGGAAATTGCGTGTGTTCCCGTTCACTGTATCACATTCATGCCGTGTTTGGATTGATGCAATCGTACGGAATTCGAAGGAAAGCCATAGAAAGTACTTGATTAGATAACTCACATGAGCAAAAGATTTATTAGGTATTATATATATATATAATATATAAATATTAATAAAATATTGATATAATTAATAATAAAAGAGAGTTTTTAAATTAATTATTAGTTATGATTGATACATATTATCTGTATTAATTTTTTCTTTATATTTATATTTTATATATACATAATATGTAGTATATATTACCATTAAGTCATTTCTCGAAAATAAAATGAATGTAGTGGAAATAGGCAGAAACAATTCTACCCAAGAGTCTTTCCTTTCTCTCTCTCTCTCTCTAAATTTGGGAAGAAACTATGAAAATCAATGGAAAGCTTATAAAGTTATAAAACTATCATTCCCCTCTTCCTCATATGGAATAAAATGAACAAAGGCATAATAAAGGATAATTTGATAAAGTTAATAAAATAGTTTTAGTTATTTTCTTCCATTTCATATTTTATATCCAAACAAAAATAAATGTTTACACTCATTTTCTCTTATATTGATTTCCTTCGTACTCTTTCCTTTTCCACTAATTTCTTTCCATTTCTACTTATCTAAAATACCACGTTTCAGTCTATTGCCTATTTGTTGATCTGTGAACTAGTAATAAAAATGGTGAGTTTGTCTCACTTAACTAATAAGTTGAGCACATTCGTTCTATAGCAAGCTGGGCATTGCTATTAGGCTCACTTCTTGATTAGGTGGGGTGGTATGCTCCCTCCACCTTCTCACCAGGTAAAGGAAATGGAAAGGATAAAAAAAAAAAAAAAAAGTAACAGCAAACTAATTCATAATTGTTAATTTTATTTGGTAGTGTCGAGACAGGTCAACATTTGAAAAATATTTTAGTCTAGTACTTTATTAATACTTTAAGATAAATAAATTACAGATTCTATTACTTTTTAATTGTAACAATCAAATCTAAAAGCTTTTAAATGTTGTAAAATCAACTCCTAGAATATCGTATTTCGCAAATACATATTATGATGTTCTACAGTATACATATATGTATGCATATATATATTATTTTATTAAATACAACATCGCTCCCTATTCTTGAGGGAACAAATTATCTTTATTCCATTATTATTTGCCCATAAATCAAGAATAGAAGAAGGTGATACTCATAAGAATAACATTGATATTTTAACCACAATTAACATATTTTCTATAAAGTATGTCTTAAACTATCATGATATTGATCAAGTTGAAACGGATAAGTTAAAATGTGGCAAAAAGAAAAGTTAGAGTTTTAAACATTAATTAGAGTAGATGCGATTAACCGTAAGGTATATATATGGTTGACTGCTAATCGTATAGTATTGAACATTACAATTTCCCATGTTGAGTTTAGGGATTGGGAATTATTATTATTAATGTGTGTTTAGAATATCGGAAATAAGATAAAGTTATGTGTTTCATGTTTTGTTTGGGAAGAGGGAAAGAATTAAAGAGCTATGTTACTCTTATGCTATGTTTGGAAAGAAGAAAAGAATTAAGAAGGAATAAAGTGAAAGTAAAGAAAATAAAGGAAAAATACTTGTTTGAATAGAATGAAAATAAGAAGGAGAAATTATGAATGAAAAGTTCATTAAATAATCTTTTAAGCTGATTAAATTACAATGGTCCTTAAAACCTTGTTGTGTCTTTTTAAGAAAAGGATATTTTGATAATTTTATTTATTTTCCTCCCACTTTTTGTCCATCTATAGATTTTCGTGGAAAGTAACGAAAGTTTTCTAAAAAATATTCATCACTCCCTCAACTTTTCCTCTCCACCAAATAAAGGAATTGAAAGTTTCTCTCTCCTTCTTCCTATCCAAACATATTGTCGAGCTAACTCGATTGTGGAGCGTTGAAAGTAAGATATGCATTTTGTGATGACATGTATGTTATTTTATAGCTATTATCTATTTTTTGATGGTGTGTCATGCGCTCATAAAATGGATATTACATATAACATAATGGAGAATAACATAGTTAATTGAGATAGCAATGTTGACAACTAAAATTTTAATTGAGTATATAATTTAAAAAGTTAAAAATTTATGTGTGGAATTGGGGAAAAAAAAGAAGTTGACAAAAGGCCAGGTAGTGAATATGTTACGAGGAAATTAAATTAAGAAATTTCTATTTGAAATCATTGTAAATAGGTCCAGTATAATACAATTTTTTACCTGTTGTAATTAGTTAATAGAATTTAGAATTATTATGAGGGAAAAAAAAAAGAAAAATAGAAAAAAGATAAAATAATTAAATAAATAAGGAATTGCATGTGCTGCTATATAATTGCTAGAAGATACTAGAAATTCCTGAATTTTTCTTTGAGTGTTGGGTATGATTAACATATTTCCGTATACATACTACCTCTATCAATTAATTAGAAAATAAAAGAAAATTATTATCGCCGAACCGTGTTGTGTCATTAGGTTGTTTCGTATGGGAGAACAAAATTTTTTACCAAGTTCGACAAAAGCCCATTTCATAGTTCTTCATCTGGGGCTACCATTAGTCGTTTCATTTTTCTATTCAACTGGGGAACTCATTAGTTCCACCATTGCACTTACTTCACCATTCGACATCACATTTCCACTGTCCAGTTTATAAAATTACTTCTATTATCAAATTCGAGTTGATTTTTATAATTCAACTTGATTTGATAATAAAATCAGTCCGATCCAATTCAACCCTAATCTAACTAGATTGAACTCGGTTCTATCACTTTAATTTCTTTGAGAATATCATATATTTGAATTAACCATTTGAATTAAGCCCGATAATATTAAAAATTAGTACATACTCAATTCAGTTTTCATTCTCCCCATCAACCCATCCACTCAAAATCAATACATTTTTACTAATAATTACTAATTCACAAATTACAAAAGAATTTAGGCACAAACCCACTACAACTCCATCCCTAAAATCCACCGGGCTATAGAACATGACATTGTTCTCCAAATCTTTAAGAACTATGTTTTTACTATTTTACACTTAGTTAAAATAATAAAAAAATAAAATTAAAAATGTATAAAATCATGGCACAATGGTAAAAAAATAAAGAATTACAGGAACATTTGCATGTTATCTAAGACATGAAATCATTAATTATGAGTGAAGTGGTTAAGGCGGTATTGCATTTTATTGTGCAACACCCAAGTGCAAATTGCCTTGGAAGCGGCAAGCCATTACTTAGCAAGGGCTATATGAAGAGTAACATTAAGCTTGAAAAGAAAAGGTGTAGATTTTGAGCCACAAAAAGTACCAAACGCTTTGTCACATGTTTGCATGTTGCATCCGACACGAATAACTTATTTTTCAAATTTTTTTTCTTTTTTAATAATACAGTTTCTACGAATATCGATCAAAGTATCGAATATTTCATATCGATCTCAAATAGAGTATCGAATTTAGTGTTGGGAAACTTTAATTAGAAAAAAAGAAAAAGAAAAAAGACTACCCATTTTATCATTTTGGTATTATGATTGATGACTGGCTGCTCTGCGAGCAAGATCACATGGTGACGAGTTTGTGAAAAAGTGAGCCGACAATGACATTGTGTGAAAGAGAGAATAAGAGGGCATGGTGGATTGGTGTCGTATGTCTAGTAGCGTGCCGTCGTGTCCATGCTCTACCCACATGGCCACATGCACTTACTTGGCTATGTTTAATCCACGATATCTTTGGCATTATCACATTATTCGTACCATCTCTTCTTATCTTTTCACTCAATCATTACCGGAAGGAAAAAGGAAAAAACCACTTACATACCACCACATAAATTGTTTTGTTTAAGAAACAAATTATTATAAACCAAGATTTCCGAGAACGAAGATGTCATTTTGACAATAAAAAGGGGGATTAGAGGCGAGCATTAGTTTCTTCGTTTTTATCACTCTTTTTATGATAAGAAATCACATATCCCAAGTGGGTTTCCTCACATATAAATTTGCATGTGATAAGACAATAATGATGAAAATTAAAATAATAGGGATGGTGATTTGAAACATGCAAGTCAGCTAAAGATAATAAAATGACCACTAATATTTCCTTTGTTAATTATAACATTGACTTTATTCAATAATGGAAAAGAAGGAAAATTATGTGGCTATTGCTTAGTAAAAAGTATTACCTGAAACAATCAAGTAAGATATATTCAATTACTTCCCACAAAATTATGTTGTAAGGAATGGTTATTTCGTTAATTATATTCAATTATGTTGTTGTATTATTAAGTTGGGAATATGATAAATATATAATTCGCATGACTTTACTTGGTAAAAAATGCCATCACTATCAATACTACTATCTCTATTATATTGGAATACCACTCTAACTTCATCTCCATATCTTGCTGTCACTGCTACCATACTATTTATCACTAATACAAAGACCATCGCTATAATCCCACACCAACACCACACAGTGGTGGCAGCGCCCAGACCGGCCGACAAGGTTACGATGGCCGGAGTCACCTAAATCGATAAGTCCGATTTCCAGCCCGATTTTGTGTAATTTTATAAAAAATAGTAAATATTTTTAGAAAATTATGAATTTTGTTATTCTAGAATATTTTTATATGTAATTTTTAGGAAAAATATTATTTTGATGAAAACATGTCCCGTAATATACGATCCTTAAGAAATTGTGCAAAACTAAGTATATTTCGTTTTAGAAATAAATGACCTTAAGAATATAGTTTTAAACCCAAAAATTTTATGTAGACTATTTAGATGATATAGAACAGTGCTATAGAGCTCGTTTTCAAAAATTAATTTTTGAAATTTTTAGATAATTTTTAGGCATTAAAATGAGGCATAAAATAGGTAATTTAGGGTTAATAAAGTAATTAAATAGTTAATTACTAATTTAGTGAATAAATATATGTTTTAACATGTTGAAATCTGATGGTGTATAATACTTGTAGCATTTAGGGTGTTAGGTGTAATTATTAGGTTAATTATATAATAAATGAGTAATAGGAAAAAATAGTAAATTTTAAGTTAATTTTGTAAATTAGGATAATTAGATATAAAATCTGATTTAAGATGAATTTAGACATTTTGAAATGATAATTAATGTTGGGAGATAGTAATTAGAGTGATAAAAATATTAGATGTGTATTATGTACATAATACACAATTATTGGAAATATAATAAATAGAAAATATTAGAATAAAAATTGATATTATATACATAATAGGGATATACAATAAATCTGATAGGAAACTTAAATTTATGTAATTATATGAAAGATGTAAAAATTTCTCACATTAGGAGTAAATTCGGTATGCTAATAAAGATTTAAGTGTACCGGGTGTCACACCTCGAAGTGGTAGAGTTGTAACAGCGCCCGCCGTGTAAACCATCCTAAGATAGAAATTAGCCTTACAACCGCTATTTTAGACCTGATCTATACAAGGCGTCCACGACTAACCCGCTTTGAAGGAAACGGTTTGTAATTTAAATAAATCATTTACCTAAGAAAGTGAGAAAAGTTATATATAATCACTATAATTCAGTTATTACATTAATCAGAAATGAAAAGTAAAATATGTGTTGATTCTTCAATGTTTTTCCTCACTCTCCAAGATCCAGCAGTTGCTAGCTTTAGAGTAGTTGTTGTCGCTTCTTAGCCAGCACCTGCACGACGTTTATAGGGATGTGAGCAATCACAGCTCAGTAAGTTAGGACGGATGACTTAAAATTATACCATACACACAACAAGGTTTTCAATCACTTATTAGGTGCAGTGCATGTGCAAGCAAATGCCATCGCACGACATTGTCTGGCCCGTCGTGAGATTAGAGAAATTGCGCCCGCTCTAATCCGGGTTGAGGAGTTGCCATTAATGCAACAGCTCACGACCAAACCCAGGCTTGTGTAATGGAAACCTTACTCCTCCCGCGATTACCTTCGAATCACTATCTTCACTCCCGCCACGACCTCCTCTCCTGTCACTTAGTTCGACTGAGGATGAAGAAGGGACCATTTTGCAATCCTGCGCTATCCCTTCCGAAGGGGTCGGTATTTAGCCGGAGAGTTCTAAATTCCCCTAACGGGTTGCCATGCATGTCCGATTATGATTACTGGTCGGATATTTAATTAAGTCCAGTTTAGGGTGATCAATCATTTCATACAAATCATACAGTATATGCCAGAACAACAAACAGAATCATAGCATCACCCATAATCAAGCACATGCACACATTCAACTATCTAACAAGCACAATCAAGCATAATCTTAAGCCTCCAAAATACAGTATCGTATTAATCCCAACTTACCTCGACTCCTCGCTCACTCACTCGAGGTCCGATTTGCTCAGGCCATCGCCGATCATCCCTATAACACAAATGTGGTTTCAGCTTTTCATATAACTATTATAAGTTCGTTTTATCTTATAATGCTTATTGTTAGGTTTTGTTTAAGGTTTAATATGCTTAATTATCTAGGTATTAAGTCTTTTACAATTATTCTAAGTTTGGGGTTAGGTTCAGGTTCGGTTTTCGCATCGATTTCTAAATTAGGTTTTTAATTCAATTTCTAAGTAATGTTTTAGATTCTAATCTTAGAAATCCATTTCAATCCATAATGTGAAATTAATCACATTACTTCCTGATCTCCTAAATACCATCACTACCCTTAGTCAGTGTTTATTTTACTCGGTACACTTAAATCCATATTAGTGTATCGAATTCACTCCTAATATGATAAATTTTTACATTTTTCATATAATTCCATAAATTCAAGTTTCCTATCAGATTTATTATGCATTTTTATTATTCTCAAAATATCAATTTTTATTATAATATTTTCTATTTATTATATTTCTAAAAATCACATATTATATATTGTTACCTTTTATGTACATAATGCACTTCTAATATTTCTATCACCCTAATTACCATCTCTAACATCAATTATCACTTTAAAATGTCTAAATTCATCCTAGATCAGGTTTTACACCTAATTATCCTAATTTACAAAATTAACTTATAATTTACTATGTTTTTCTATTACTAATTTACTACATAATTAACCTAATAATTACATCTAACACCCTAAATGCTATAAGTATCATACTCCATCAGATCTTAACATCCTAAAACATCTACTTATTCACTAAGTCAGTAATTAATAATTTAATTACTTAATCGATCTTAAATTACCCATTTTATGCCTCATTTTAGGGCCTAAAAATTATCTAAAAATTTCGAAAATTAATTTTTGAAAAAGGGCTTCATAGCACTATTCTATATCATTTGAGTAATCTACACAAAAATTTTTGGCTTGAAACTACACTCTTAAGGCCATTTATTTCTAAACCGAAATATGCTCGGTTTTACATGATTTCTTAAGGATCATATATCATGGGGCATGTTTTCATCAAAATAATATTTTTCATACAAACTACATATAAAAATATCTCAGAATAACAAAATTCATAATTTTCTAATAATATTTACTATTTTTACAAAATTACACAAGAATCGGGCTGAAAATTGGACTCACCGGTTTTGGTGGCTCCGGCCATCGCGGGTCGCCGTGGCCTTATCGGCCGGCCTGGGCGCTGCCACCACCGTGTGGTGGTGGTGGCCGTCCACTTCCAGCTGCTCGTCTGGTGGGGTTTCCTTTTAAAAGCCCTAATTGTACAGTTTTTTCTAATTTTTTTCTAAACCAAATTTTTCTCTCAATTTTCGACTCTCCCTAATTTTCTCTGATTTCTAACTGTCCAAATGAGTTCTTGGATTTTTCCTGCTATTTATAGGGTTTTAGGGGATTTATTGTGCATTAATTTGGACAAGACAAGTGCTTTATCCCTAAATTTTTTGCTTTTATGTTGTTCTAATTTAATTGGTTGATTTTTCTTTTTCAGATTCTGACTTGCCACGACCAACCTTGCATCATTCCACACCCTTCTGATTTTTCCACAATTATTTTATAATTTTCTTTAATTATTTGCTTAGTTTTTGGCCAATTTAGGTAATTTCGCGTATTTTTATCTACACATAAATACATGTAGGGTATACGTGAACATTCCTAATTATTATTTTGGTTATTCTAAAATTTTTAGTATACATATAATCTATCTCTAGTAATTTATTAGTTATTATATTATACTTTTCGCCTTTTTGGTAATTAGCAATTATTATGCTTAAAATTTGAAAATTTTATAGTCTCTTATTTTATTACTTATTTTCTTAAATTTAAGTTTACGGGGTCATTTTTACTAATATTTCTCTAAATAGTTTATAATTTGGGTTTGATCGGATCCTTTAACCGATCGCCCTAAACCTTGGGTTCTAAGTTCAATCCTACGGTTACTTGGCTCAACTTTGGGGCTTACACCGGGTGAAATAAAGTACTAATTAGAGGTAATGATGGTATTTAGGAGATTGGGAGGTAATGTGATTAATTTCACATTATGAGTTGAAACGAATTTTTAGGATTCGAGTATAAAATAATACTTAGAAATCGAACTAGAACCTAATTTAGAAATCGATGCAGAATCCGAACCCGAACTTAACCCCAAACCTAGAATAATTGTAAAAAACTTAAGACCCAAATAATTAGGCATATTAAACCCAAAACAAAACATAACAATAAGCGTTATAAGATAAAACGAACCTATAATAGTTATATGAAAAACTAAAACCACGTTTGTATTATAGAGATGATCGGCAATGACTTGAGCAAGTCAGACCTCAAGTGAGTGAGTGAAGAGTCAAGGTAAGTTGGAATTAATACGATGCTGTATTTTAGAGGCTTGAGATTATACTAGGTTGTGCTTGTTAGATAGTTGGTTGTGTGCATGTGCTTGATTATAAGTGATGCTATGATTTTGTTTGTTGTTCTGGCATGTATTGCATAATTTGTATGAAATGAATGATCACCTTAAACTGGATCTAATTAAATATATGACCTGTAATTATAATCAGACCTACATGGTAACTCATTAGGGGAAACTTAGGATTCTCCGGCCAAATACCGACCCCTTCAAAAGGGATAACGCAAGATTGCATAATGGTCCTTTCTTCATTCTTAGTCGAACTAAGTAACAGGAGAGGAGGTCGCGATAATAGTGAAGTCAATGGTTCGAAGGTAATCGCAGGAAGAGTGATATCTCCATTGCACAAGCCCGAGTTTGGTCGTGAATTGTTATATTAACGGCAACTCCTCAACCCGGATTAGAGCGGGTGCAATTTCTCTAATCTCACAGCGGGCTGGACAACGTCGTGCGATGGCATTTGCTTGAACATGCATTGCACTTAATAAGTTGGTTGATAACCTTATTATGTTTATGGTATAGTTTTAAGTCTTCTATCCTAACTTACTGAGCTGTGATTGCTCACATCCCTATAGACGTTGTGCAGGTGCTAGCTAAGAAGCGGTAAACAATTACTTTGAAGCTAGCAATTGCTAGATCCTGGAGAGTGAGGAAAAATATTTAAAAAATAAATACATATTTTTAAGATTTAAGTTTTTACTTTAGAATTTTTTTTCATTTTTGAATAATGTAATAACTAAGAAATATATTACGGAGAAATATTATAAACGATAATTGTAATAACTAAATTATAGTGTATACATATATTTTCTCACTTTTTTAGGTAAACGATTTATTTAAATTACAAACTGTTTACTTCAAAACGGGTTAGTCATGGACGTCTTGTATAGATCAGGTTTAGGATAACAGTTGTAAGGCCAACTTCTATCTTAGAATGGTTTACATGGCGAGGTTGTTACGACTCTGCCGCTTTGGAGCGTGACAAAAGTTACTTAAGAGGTAATATTGTGATAACGATATAATGATTGTATAGTATAAGGTAGTATTTAGTTATACAATTTTGCAGTATTAGACTTGGATAGGACAAAAAATTTTATTTCATATTTGATTTGTAATTTTGCTTGGTGATTGGATAAAAATTGGGCTGACGGACTGGATAAAATGTCCAAATTTTGTCCCACCTATACCATGATATAAAAATAAAATTTATCGAATAAAAAAATAATATTATTTTTATTAAATATTACAAAAGAGTATTTATTTTATAATATAAATAATTAATTTTTTAAGATAAAATTTGTATCTTGTACTGTGTAAACTAAACATAATATAATAAGCTTATATTATCTAGTTTTTTTTATACTTGTCTTGTTTGATTCTCTTTATTCAATTCAGTTCTTATAATCAAACGCTACCTAAAGGTATTAGTCGTAGCAATGATGTAAGAGCGACATTGGTGGTAATAGTATTGATAGTGAGAGTAGTAGTGTGAGGTAAGAGGTTAGTGATAGCTAGTGATAATATATTAGAGAATTGTGAAGTGATAAAAACCATAGTGTTAATGGTAGTGATGAAAGATGGTGACAATAGAGGAGATGAATGTGGTAATATTGGGTGGTAAATATTAGTATTAGTGATATAGGTCAATGATTATGGAAATGATAATAGTAGCAGCAATAACAACATTGAAGGTACAGAGCTATTAGTGGCTACGTTTGTAATAGTAGCAATAATCATTTGAATATAGTGGTTATGATAATGGTAAGGTGACTGTATGATAGTGAAGGAGGTGGTGGCAACAACGATGGTATTGAAAGTAGTAGTGCTAATGGTGTAAAGGTGGTGGTGGTGATGTTGGTGTGATGGTGGTATAATTTTGATGAAGGTAAAATTTTCTAATAATTACAACATTTGTGTTTTTTTTTTTTATATCCAAATTGAACAATAATACCACGTAATAGTGTTACTTGTGGAGAAGAAATGGAAAAGTCTTTTGAAATAGTTATTTCATAATCGAATTTCAAGTAAACAAGCAAAGGATGCCATATTAAGAATAGCATTTAATTTTCTTTCTATTACCTTGAAGTAAGTAAATGATCCATTTAAATCTTGGCATGCTCACAAACTTTCTGTGTTTGGTTTCCTTATGTATGGACAACGGGATGAATAAACCCAACCGGTGTCACTCCCATATTTTCGCTAATCAATAGTACTTGTGCAAAGAATACGTAATATTTATCCAATTTTTGGTTATGTATTTTATCTAAATGATGATTAAAAGAAAATCACGATGTTATACATACCAAAAGTACACATGCTCATACCTTCAAAGCCTTTATAAGATTAGTTAAATCATAACTGTGTTGGCATTGTATTTAACCGAGTTGTTAAAGATAGTTTAATCTAATTGTATCGCTATTAATCTTCTATTAAAATAAATTAAGATTTAAATTTCTTTTTCTCATAATTGAGAGGAAAAAAAAAAAAAAAAGAGGGTCTAAAAAACATGCTCAATGAAGGACTTAAGTCGATGCCAAAGGTCTTCGTCCTATTGTTTATGGCTTCACTATTGTTATATGTGAGCACATAAGGTCTAGTTGACTGGATATCTAGTAGTTTATTACGAAATTTTAAGTCATTGAACGTTTACAAGGTAATTATGATGTATCTAATGTATTAGAAACTAAAGCAAATATAGATAAATATGTGATATGATATGAACTTTTATGAAAAAGAACCCTATATAAAAAATATTATGAAATTATACGTCTTTATTTTTTCTAATTTTTTACATTAATAACATGTATAGTATATATGCCTTCGATCTTTGGTATAAAAAATAAAAATTTCACATACACTTTTACTATACCACATTTGTAATATTTTTTATATGGAATCTTTTTGTATAATGTTTTTCAAAAAATAACTTATATTCGGACAAAACTCAAAGTTTAAGCACCTCTCATCAACACTGAACAACCCCAATAGAGTTGTTTATATTTTGAAAAGTTGTGTTAGACAACTTGCAAGGGGTTTTTACTCACTTTTTTCTTGTTTTTTTTTATATTATAATTGGATTGATTTTTTTGGTATATACCTATTCTTTATTCCCTTTTTTCGTGGTTTATCATCATCATCATCATTTCATCAACTACCACAACAAAACAACATTGGTAGTAATAATAGCAAACATCGTAACTTTTTTGGCGATGTAGCGTAGGTAAAAGTTGCAAATGTCTACAAAAGTCATGCACAGTTAAAATCTAGAGACGCTGGTTGATTTTTTTTTTTAATTCTTTTTTAATTTATTATTGTTACCTATCATAATTTCATTTTTAGTAATATTTTCCCAAAGTTTATTATAAAGAATCACTAATTGGTCATAAATTTAGAAAGTTGAAGGCAAAGGAAAAAATAAAAAAGGGAAAAGCTTAAATTTTATACATGAAATGAAGTGAAAGTGAAAGGAACAATTGAGGCTTTCTCATACATTATTATTAGGGATTATAATTTGGGACTGGGACAATGGATTTGGATATAATACAGTATGATTTAAATGAACTGATACATGAAAAATTTTGATATAAAATATATATGGATCATACATTATTAAACATAATTAAATTTGTGTTCGAATTAGGTCTAACTTTCAGATTCGAATATAAGATACAAAACACGTTATATTTCCTTTTATATTTGCATTTTTATATAAATTATTTATTTTTAAATCAAAGGTCTCTATTATAAGTATAAGATACTTTTAATTATACATTTTTCTTATTATATTGCAGTTTAAATGGCTAAAAGTTTATAAACTCATATATAAATTCTTTTACTATCTTTTTTGAAAATCCGATAGATAATATGATAAATTTTGAAATTGACATTATTAATAATATTAATATTCATTTAAGTCATGATTTTACTTAATTTAGTAATGTTATATAACTTAAAATTTTGAATTTTTTATAATTAGTGTAAAACTTTTATTTGAATTATAATTTTATTTTATATATGAAGACACTGTATTATTTTTCTTTGTAAAATAAAATTTCTATTATTATTCTTTTTCCTTTACATCTATAAATATTTTATTAATTTAATCGTAACATTTTAATTGATAAATGATATAAAGCCTACGTTAAATGAAATATGATATGATAACACAAATTATTAGTCATAATATAAATGGATTTAATTCGAGCATAAGATACGCTAAATAATGGGTTTAAGTATTTATACATGATTAATAAACGAGTTATGTTATATGAATTATTTATTTTTAAGTTAAATATCCTAATTAAAAGTAGAAGGTGCTTTTAACTATACATTTTTCTTACTGTGTTATAATTTAAATGGTTAAAAGTTTATAAACTTATGTGTAAATTCTTTTATTATCTCTCTTAAAAATCTAATAGACAATATGATAATTTCTGAAGTTAATATTGATAGTAATATTAATATTCATTTAAGTCATGTTTCTATCTAATTTAATAATGTTATGTAACTTAAAATTAATACTATTATATACTTTTCACACTGCATTGTAATTTAAATGGGTAAAAACTTACAAATTCATGTAAAGATTTTTTTATTGACTTTGACAAACAATAAGATAAATTTGGTCAATATTGGTAGGAATGTTAATATTTATTTAATTAAGTGATGTTATATAATTTAAATTTTTTAATTTTTTATAATTAGTAAAATTTTGTTTTATTAAAACTTTTGTTTGGATTGTAATTTTATATTAAATATGAAATTGTAAATTTTTACCCATTTAANAGACAATATGATAATTTCTGAAGTTAATATTGATAGTAATATTAATATTCATTTAAGTCATGTTTCTATCTAATTTAATAATGTTATGTAACTTAAAATTAATACTATTATATACTTTTCACACTGCATTGTAATTTAAATGGGTAAAAACTTACAAATTCATGTAAAGATTTTTTTATTGACTTTGACAAACAATAAGATAAATTTGGTCAATATTGGTAGGAATGTTAATATTTATTTAATTAAGTGATGTTATATAATTTAAATTTTTTAATTTTTTATAATTAGTAAAATTTTGTTTTATTAAAACTTTTGTTTGGATTGTAATTTTATATTAAATATGAAATATTATATTATTTTTATTTGTAAAATAACAAATTTATTATTATTCTTTTTTCTTTACATTTATGAATATTTTATTAATTTAATTATAACATTTTAATTAATAAACAGTATAAAACTTATGATAAACAAAAATACATATACAAATATCATCCCAAATATGAACGGATTTAATTTGGAAATGAGATACTTTAAATCATGACTTTAACTATTTATATATGATCAATAAATAAATTATATTAAATATTTAAGTTTTTTTTTAACATAAAGTCATTTAGATACAAAATTAGGATAGGATACAATAACATGAATTACGGCTATTATTTCGTTTGTAATAATTATCATTTGTAGCAAAATATTAATTTATCTCATTTTCATAATATTAAGGTATTAAAATGAAAAAAAATTTGAAAGTTTTAATCAACAAATATGAAAGTCAAGATATCTTCTTTAGTGGCTTCATCTTCCTCCGCCATTTTCCTTCCTTTTCTATAGCAATCTCTCCATTCTCTGTTGTCGAAGTTCAAACAGCGGGCAAAAATTTTAATATTCTGTTCCCAGCTGAGCATAAACCCCTCGAAAATGGATGGCAACACCGAGAAGAATGACTACAATTACCACATCCACAGCAACAAGAGCAGAGTGTTAATAATCGGTGTGACAGGAAACCTGGGCTACGAATTAGCACAATGGAGTCTCAAGTTGTCTTACCCAACATTCGCTCTTGTACGCGACTCCGCTTTCAACGACCCAAACAAGCTCCTCAAGCTCGATTCTCTCTCTCAACACGGCATTACACTCCTCAAGGTCACAACTTTTTGCCCTGTAGCTAAACTTGGTGTTTATGCTTAATGATGGTCGTTCACTGTGGTGTGCTGCTTTATTTTATTTCTTTCTTGTTTTTAGGGTTCATTGGAGGATGAAGGGAGTCTTATTGAAGCAGTGAAAAGAGTGGATATTGTGATCTGTGCAGTATCATCTAAACAGGTTTTGGACCAGAAATTGCTTATTCAAGTCATTAAGAAACTTGGGTCTGTTAAGGTTGGTTAAGAATTATTTTATTTTACTTTTTGCCTCTGATTATTTTGTGTATTTTGTTGAGAAAGATGTTCGTTCTGTTGTTCTTGTTCCTTCTAAAATGATAGGGCTGCAAGAATCGACTTAGGGAATTTTAAGGTTTGGATTGTGAATGAAGAACATGTTACACTGTTTCTTCCTAGAGTTCTGGAGGAATTTGGATTCTTGCTTCTGTATTTCGATAATTAGGCCGAGTTCAACGGACTAATGGTAATCAAATAGAATTAACTAGGAACACTAACACAATTTACTGTTAAGTTGTATAAAGTTCAAGTGTACAAGTACTTGTTAAACGTCTAAGGAGAAACGTTTATATTTTCTAAGGTTGATTGTGCTTTACGAAAAAGCAAGTGCATCGAAAGGGGAAATTCATGTAGGTTGTTACCTTTTTCATTGGAGTGTGAAGTAAAAAGGGGAAAATGATCACATCTTATACCATGATTTGTGAGGGATTATTTGAAGCGGAGAGAACAAGGTGTTTGTCCTTTTGAGTGGAGGGAAATCTTTCCAAACTAAAACGATTTTTATCTCTTTTTTTGCACTTTTAGTTGTGAATTCTTTTGAGATACAATTCTAAATGCTCAACTTAATTCATGCTTCTGCAAATACACTCTCGAGTTCTTCTTCTTCGTCTTCTTTTTCTTTTCCCCCTCTCTTTTTTTCTCTGCTCTTTTCTAGCTAAAACATTGTTTAATTTTAATGGTTAGAGAGAAAGCATATTTTATTAATTTGGTGCAAATGGAAATTTGAGATGTTCTTTATTTCTATGGATGCAGTCTGGGTTAGTTTGTCTCTCTTAAGTTCTTGGTACATAGATTGCTAGAAACCGATGTATTGTGAAGTTAAATTGACATCATAGATTGCAAAAAGCAAAACCAGAAGCATTTGTTGGTTTAGCAACAAAGTATTAGGTTAAGAAAGTTAATTATCCATGTAGCGACAGCTAAGAGGTAGACTTATAATTAGCGAGGCATAAGAAAAACAAATGACTTGCTTAGATAGCATATATTTAATTCCGAATGCTAGATTATTTTTCATTAATTACCAAAAGACACAATTTCTTGCAGAGATTTATCCCGTCAGAATTTGGTTTGGATCCAGATAAGGTTCGCATATCTCACATGGACCATGGATTCTATTACCGGAAAGCAGAAATTCGGCGTCTAGTGAAAGCTGAAGGCATTCCTCATACATTTGTATCATGCAACTTCTTCACAAGTTATATGCTTCCCTCGCTCATTCAGCCTGGACAGAAGGCACCACCAAGGGATGAGGTCAAGATTTATGGACATGGATACACAAGAGGTTTGCTCTTGTAGTGCCTGCAATTTAAAATTCACCACAAAGTGAGTCTATATAATGGCAGCACTGTATTCTTCTGCAGCTGTCTTCGTGAGGGAAACTGATGTGGCAGCATTCACAATCAGCACGCTTGAAGACCCGAGAACCTTGAATGAGGTGTTGTACTTGAGGCCACATGGAAATATGTACTCCACGAATGAGCTAGTTGATCTTTGGGAGAGTAAATTAGGGTGGAAGCTGCTTAGGACTTACGTAACAGAAGCAGAACTTCTGCATCAAATTTCAGGTACCTTATAAAATATATGGATTCGGTATATATTTTGTACATATTGTCATGATGCGGGCAAAGGAAATGGCAAACACATACGTGAAATCACTCCTAAATGTAAAACGGATGCATGAAATTACCATTTGGATTTGCTTATCAAATGAGAAGAATGGAACTAGGTCATTAGCATCAAAATATACCTAATACCAAATTTTTTTATGCGGCATCAGAATTCCCATTGGCCGAGTCTCTGCTGTGGAATTCCCTTGAACTTTGACCTTCGCTATAGGCTTATCTTCTCATTTATGGCCATCTTAACCATTTTGCTTAATCGATCCGTTTTTACTTTCTTCGTATTATATATGGAGCTCTATTCTAAGACAATATATAATACCTACGATGCAGAAACTCCCTACCCAGACAACATGATGTTGGTTTTCATATACTCTGCATTCATAAAAGGAGACAATACATACTTCGACATCGAATCATCTGGAGGTGTGGAGGGGACACAGCTCTATCCCCACTTGAAATACACTACGATTAGTGAGTATCTGGACACCCTAGTGTGACACTTGCAAATCGCTTTTGCTTCTCACATCAGCCTCTCTTTATGACTATTTCGGAAGTTGTTGATACGATTTAAGTGAACGGTGAAAGTTTCGAGTTAGAAGAAAGAAATGAGTTTGAGCTGGCTAATTATCTAGCTTCTTTCCCAAACCTTTGAAAATGAAAGGAGTCTTGGGGTGCTTTTATGTTGCATTATGTTTTCCCATTGTTTTTCAATGTTTGTTACAATTGAATGCTTATGGTGATTGAAAGATGCTAGTAAATTGAAAAAAAAAAAGTGCTACCATTCTAGTGGCAGCTGATCACCAGAGGTGGTGGGAGGGTACAGCGCTGACCTGCGGTTGGTGGCAGTGTTGCTCGTGGCTGACCTTCGAAGATATGAGAACCCATTTTTCATATAATAAATATACGTCGATAAGGGGAGTTATTTTCTTCATTTCTAATGCTCTCAATTCTTTAAATCCAGGAACATGTTCAATGAAACAAATGGAAACTTAACCTGTGGTATGGCTTTGTATTTTCCCATAAAAGATATCGACCTATAATTCTACCGCCCCTTTTTCTTGGAAACAATTTACTGGAAGACATTTTCTGTATGTAAAACAGTTTTTAACCAATGGTTTTGGCCTTCAATGACAATGATCAGTACTTAGTGAAGTTCCATCAAACATTTTTTTCTCATCCGATCCGTGCTGCTGCACCGTGTTCGATCAACAAAAAATGATATATATAGTTGATGATCAATGACTAGGAGAATTGCTCTTCCACTTTTGAGATAATTATCGTTGGAGTTTGCTGTCTGAGTCTGACCATAAAAAATGGCAAGTGGTAATGGTTAGTTTGCTGAAACTGGTTTTTAAGAAGTGCTGCCAGGAGTTTCAGAGTAATCACCTGAAAAATGTTGTAATAGCGGTTATGTTGCCTTCACTGTGTAATGCTTAAAAGGAGTCGGGAGTAATCATCTCAAGTGGCTAATAGTTTCGTGAACAAATCCTCAATTATTGTAAAAAAGAGATTAAAAAAAAGGAAAAAGAAAAAGCTAAATCAAGCATTGATGAAGGATTTTTTTTCTTTTTTTTTATTTTCCAACAAAGATTAGAAGATGATGCGGGAAGCTGGTTCTCTGATCTTATGGGCTTCGAATGTAATCTTTCTTGTGGTTTACATCAGCTGACGATTTTCTTTTTTCCTTGCAAAAGTCATAGTAAACATCAATAGGAATGCAGTAAATCGAAAGGTGTCCAGCACTGTTGCAGATTAAATGGGATATACTTTTAGCTGCAGACATTGTGACTAGGTCGCCTGAAGTATAATTCTCACGTTGTGTTCCTCTCAATAAAGTATCTTTGGTAAAATAAATAAATAAAAATCTAAATATCAAATTTGAAACTGAAAAAAAATTAAATACATATAATAAATTTTATATGAATATAGATCGAACACCGAATAATATAGTAAAAGATACAAATGGAGGAGGGGGGGAAGGGGCAAGAAAAAGGTACAATCCAAAAACACTTTAGGAACACAGCTCCATGGGGGATGGAATTCCCAATAAGCAAAGTGTGATCCATAACATGATTGCATAAAAGAAGTAACATGTAGACAAAATATACTGCTACTTTGTACTGGAACACAGTTCCATTGTAAGCTAAGTATGGGAACATGGTTTAAGAGTTTTCAGTACCAAGCAAGCTATACTGCTACCTACTCTGAATAGTTGAGCCAATCTCATTATCACGTATCTTAACAATAAAAGTTCATTGCAGAATTAGGCATTTCCTTTGACATATCCCTGGAAAGGCCGCGAGCAGAATGAAACCATTTGTTGGTAACTACATAACCAATTCTATTTTACCAACTTCATGTCGCTAAAAGGAAAAAAGAATGAATATCATCAACTACTCAGCAGCGATAACTTTCCTTCATTCAAGTCCAATCTTTCCTCAACTGACCCACTTCAATCACCACGGGAACCACTGCTGCTGGCTCCAGACTTCTTTCCACCATATTTCTGTTAAAACTAATAGATTAGTATGCTCAAAGGCCATTTGTAAATAACAATATATGGACACACACAAAGGTAAATGCAGCAACTAAACCAAAGATTATTAAACACTGCAAGATGGAAACTTACCTGCTTTCCGATGTTAAAGGGGATATACTTGTATTTGATCATGTGTGAGATTTGGCGCCTCATTGTGAGGAAAAAGAGAACAAACCAGTAAAAGAGTAGTATGGGCCAGAAGACAGGAACATCAAACATAGAGAAGAAGGTCATGAAGAATCCTATAAAAAATGCAGCCGTTATAGAGTGCCTGCAATATAATTCATGATCAGCTACCAAAATAATAGTCCAATATAGAAAGAATCACATTTTCAATGAATAGCTGCCATTACTAATGCGATCCACAACATAATTATGTATTACGTACATATGCCTCTTAACAAGAGGTTTTGAGATGAAGTCAAGATTATTTAATTATTTCAATGACAAGTTCAGCACGATTGCCATCAAAAAACAAAATGATCTTACACAGCTTCTATTGACGGAGTCACAGAGTTGTACTTCACAAACCAATACTCAGAATCACATGTTTAGGAAATTAACCATGATATATTACAAGTACTAATTGGCTAAGCAAATTACCCAAGATAGAACAATAGTACTTAGCCAACAGCAAAAGCTGTGTTAACAATAAGCCCATGAAAAGACCTTAGAATTCACAGAAGTGAAACATTTCCACAAAGGACAGATTACATGCAAAATTTTCATGGGCATTAGTAGCAATAGAGTCAACTTCAGTGCCACTACAAGAACAGCGTCTCAATATTTCAGGACGCACTGTCACAGCCACAACTGCCAATTAATTTCCAAACTCCTTCCAAGGTTGGCTATACACATGAACCTGATCCTCAACATTGGACCATATTCATATAGAGGACATTTACAGGTTGAAAATATGATCACCAGATACTGGGATGACTTATAAAAAATTGAGTATGAACTTAAACCTCTCAGTCACTTGTTCAAGAGGCTCAGTGGAATTTTACTTTATGTTCTATGAGGAAAAGTTACCAGGACCCCCGAAAAGGTAATCTTTTAACCAAAAGGATTTGAGTTCATGCCATCTCCAAGCAACAGCTAAGCAATAAAAGAATACGTACAAGAAGATTGTTATCTAAGCCAAAAACTTATTTATGAGATTCAAGACACTTTAGCTTGCAAAAAGGGAGGCAAACATTCTGCAGGAAATACACCAGCAGGAATTATTAGTTTTTGAGGCACGTGGATCCAATTAGGGCGCTTTTCAACATATGGGTAGCTATGCATAAAGCCCTTAAAGCAGTTGATTATTTATAAAGCAAGGAAGTAACAGCACTGGTGCAGTGATGTTTATCATGGACTCTCATGGCTTCCTAGATATAATTTGGCAAGCTATGTTGCAGATGTTAACATTGCATGGAACTCCTAGACCAAAACATCTCATGGCAAAACTCATCCATAAACATGGCAATTGAAGGACCTTATGCATCAATGCAATTTTGAATTAGATACGCATGATAATTGCACTCCTACATACCACGTGATGGGTACATAGAGTGAATGGAGAATTTAAACTTGTTTCAGTCTAATTTAACTAGTGTCGTAATACCATAGAATAATGAGATTTTCCGGCCATAAGAATAACGGATAAAAGGATCAAGCACCATCAAAGCTTGATAAAATGAAGAAAATTTTAGTTACCAGAACTTAAACTCAGGGAGCCGGCGAATGAATGGCTTGAACTCATCAGAACCTTTTGTTGGTAGCAGAGGGCCATCTGGTTTTTCCAACTCAGGATCCACTAGTGGTGATAAGAACCCAATCAACAGATTCAACAGATATATTCCCAGACCATAACAGATAATGAAGAATCCCTGAATATAATAGATCCTCCAAAAGAATAAAGCTATTAAAGCAGCAGTTCCGATCCACCTATAAGTAACATGAGGTGTAGACTTATCGAGATAATACTGATAGACCCTCCAAACATCATGTCTCCACTGGTTTAAAGGTTCTGCAGCTGACACTCCACCACCCCCAACTCCCTCCATTCCCGTTCAAGTTCTTCAATTACAAGAGCAAATGATCAAATAAAAAACAAACTGGAATCCATATAGCACAATCATGATGCCAGTGCTACAAATAACGCAAATGAACATATATGAACCTCAGACAAAATATGTACTGATCTTGTAAGGAAACAACCCCATGTATCCTGCTTATGCTATGTTCAACTCATAACAAGATAATAGCACTATCTTGACTAGAAATGGTTCCCATCTAGAAATCAGAATTCATATCATACAAAAAACCAAAGTGCGGATATTGAAATCTCATTATTTTTATATAAATCTTTTGCAAAAATCGAACATATGATGGTAAATCATACCCAGTTCCATTCAATCCTTAACTATCAGAATCAACTCCAGATCCATAACTGCCCATTACCTAAAAAAGATCGTTAACCCAAAAAGTTACAACTTTTCTTCCCAGAAACTCCAGTCCATGCAAATACACAGCAATTCCCCATTCTTAATACATTCAGGAACCACTAAACATACTCAAAACTCGGATGTCTTCACATCAAGCACAAATTGCAAGTGAAATTAACAGCAGCACCCTACCATGAGCTCTAAGCAGCTAAGGTTCTCAACAAACACATTCAATCAATTGATCCGAACCCTAAAACCACAAGAAACCCTAAAATTAAACCTAATTTGAACTCTTGAGCTTGTTTTCATAAGCCAAAAAACAGCAAAAACTATGGCAAGATAGAAACAAAGGAAATTTTCGATTTTATAATTAAAAGATCAAACGAAACCCTAGGAATGTGCAGAATCTGTCGAGTTCGTGAATTGATAAGAGGGGAAGAAGAGCCAAAATGAATGTGAGATTGGTAATAATAACACGATCTGAAGGAATGAGATCGGAAATGGAAATGCTGACCTGAAGAGCAAGAGACTCGCGTTGAAAGGGAGAGAAGGGGATTTTTAATTTTGTGTACCTTTGCTTTGGGGGTCTCAAGATGCGAATATTATGAGGAAGCAGATCTATCGGGGTGGGGGAGAGAGAGAGAGATAGAGAGGGAGGGGCGCTGTATTTGATAATTGTTGTTTTATTTGTTAAGCTTATGGTATATTGAGTATTTGACTATTTGTATGTGGTTATTTTTATTTTTTAATTTTTTTGAATTGAAGGTTGACCAGATTTAATTGGAGAAAAGGACAAAATATTGCAACTTTCAGAAGGAAAAAAAAAGAAAGAAAAAAGCCTTATGCGTATAAAAAACTTATCGAGACTCCAAATTGTTAGATTACTATCTTAAGAAATTTTCTTTCTTAAAAAATTTATTATTTTGTCATCAATTTCTTTCATAAAAATTCCTTAATATTTTTTGAATAATTTTTCTGAGTCGTAGTAATAATTTTTAACTAATTAAATTAAAAAAAAATAAAAAAAATCTTATCTTATTTTTAGGAATAATATAATAATTTAAAGTATTTTTAAATATTATTTTAAAAAACATTCTTTATGCATTGTTTCATTCAATCCAAATAAGAACATAAGACTAATAAACCTAGTCTAAGAAAGGTTCGAAATAGAAAATTTCAATAATACTTTACATAAAAATCATATAGCATTGAAATTTGTGAGGTAAAATTGTATTTTAAGAATGCATTATCATCAGACTTAAGTCATTCAAGACATGTTCCATGTTTACTCATTTTACCATTTTTTTTCTACCAAAAAAAAAAAAAGAATCGAACTCTAGGAAAAGGAAAATAATAATATAAATTTTTAAAATATTTCAAAAATTCAATTTTTGGAAAAATAATTATAAAAATATTATACTTAAAAAAGATAATTTTAAATTAAATTAAAATCGTCTCTTAAAGAAGCAATTTTAAACATCAATATTAAAATCACCTCTTTAAAAGGTAATTTTAGCTGACATGGGTGATTTATTGCAAATAGTCAGGTCGGCTCAAGAAAGTAACATATGCAGTATAGGGAGCATGCTTACTAGGGAAAGTAACATGCATAATATAAGGAACATGTATAGTGTCATGATCTGAGGTTTTCTTTAGCCTACAAACGGATTATGTGGCGCTTACTGTTCTGCCTTTACAGTAATAAGCAAGCCTAACTCGTACACAATGTTGACCAACAAGATCTAAACCTATAAGCAACACAACCAAAGAAGAAAGCTAATAGAATATAAGGGATATAAGCACGAATGGAAAAATGAATAACATACTTTTATTAATTCTAATAGTAATACAAAATACAATATGTGTGCACGGGGGTATAATATATGTAACAGATGTCGTTGGTCGTAATCTACCAACATGGTGAGTAAAAGTTTCGATCCAGAAAAGTACTCACACCCTCATAACCTATAAAGAGTTTTATGGGCATTTTTAGGCCTAGTAGGAGGAGATATTAAAATTGGTGAAATGACACTATTTTCTAAAAATGAAAATTTCTAATAATAGTAAAACTTCTAACTATACAAAAAAGTCCCCCTTTTTTTTACAATATGTACAAAAGAATGGCTTGTTGCTAGTACAAATATATTACAAAAAGGGACCATAACATCCTCCTCTACTTAATTCTATTAATGTCTTTGGCAATATGTATTAGAGCTTGGAACTTGGATCTAGTGGCAGAGGTCTTCTAGCTAACAAGGCTGACTTTCTCTCGGATAAGGGCTTCAGTTTCCGAACTAGTATCTTCTTCTCCTTGATCTCTTCACTTAACCAAATATTCTTTATATTCTTCTCTAGTGGCGGGATCTCTAACTTTTCGCTCTACAAAGATGTCTTTCATAGCTTAACTCAAGTTGAACTTGATCTTGACAGGTTTGCTTGAACTTAATATGGCTTCAAGACACTGACATGAAAAAGTGGATAGACCTTTAACCACGCAGGAGGCTTGACCTTATAGGCTGCTCTTCCAATCTTTGAGATGATAGGAACTAAACCAATGTACTTTTGGATCAATCTTCTATCCTTGTTCCTTAACGATTTGACCTATTTTGGAAGAAACTTTATGAGGATTTGATCTCTAACATCGAACTCTCTAGGTCAATGGTTCTGATCTGCCCATTTCTTCATTCTCTTAGAAGCCTTTTCAAGGTACGCTATTGCTACTTTTAAAATTTACTTCCAATCTATGGTGAACTGATAAGCTCTTGGGCATCTCTCGGTATATGGTACTACCACTGTATGGAGTAATAGTAGTTGTTGACCCGTAATGATCTCTAAAGGGCTCTTGTTGGAGGAAGAGCTTCGCTAGATGTTGAAGTAGAACTAGACGATGTCTAGCAAGTCAACCTAATTCTTTTGGTTGAGATTGACAAAGTGCCAAAGATATTCCTCCAGTAAACTGTTAAATCTTTCTGTTTACCCGTCACTCTACTGATGGTAATTGGAGGTCATGCTTAACTCGGAACCCATGAGTTGGAATAAATTTGTCCAAAATTTCCCTATAAACCTAGCATTCCTATCACTCATAATATTCTAGGGCATACCCTAGAATTTCACCACATACTTGAAGAAAAGTTGGGTTGTTTCTTCTGCGCTCGAACTCTTCGTAGTAGGAATAAAGATGGTATACTTAGAGAACCTATCAACAACAACAAAAATGAATGAGTGCTCCTTTACTTTTGGTAGGTAAGTGATAAAGTCCATGGAGATGCTCTCCCATAGGCAAGATACCACAGGAAGTGGCTCCAATAAGCTTGCTACCTTTTGTCTCTCAACTTTATTCTATTGGCAGGTTAAGTAAGTCTTTGTATAAATCATCACATCTTCTTTCATATCCAAATAATAATAGTCCTGCTTCAATAAGCTCAGCATCCCCTGCCAGTCGGGATGTTTAGCCCACAGAGTATCATGGCACTCTCTCATGAGTGCCTTGCTCAAGCTACTCGCCTTTAGGACATACAATCAGCACCCCTTTGTGTAAATGAGGTCGCCTTTGAACCAAAATCTACAAGTCTTCCCTTCCTCAACCAACTGCTTGAGATTTTAGGTGGGGGAGAGTGTCATGGTCCGTGTTTTGGAGTGACTGGAGGGTGTTCAACTTGAGACTGAATGTGAAGCGAGTGGTGTCAGCTGGCGGTTTGTTAGTGGAGTTGGGTAGTCTCTCAAGGTGAGGTTCGCCACCCATAAGCAAATTGGTCAGGAGTTGATGTTGCTCTCTTGATGATCGCCATGACAAGCCAAAACTAGTTGAGAAGTTGGACGTTCTCCATCATAAGGAGGACGGTGACAATGTCGATTGGCACTCTTAAAGTAAGATGGGCTTGGAACAGTTCTAGGAAGATAGGAAGGGAAAGGCTGGCTCGCCCTCCATAATTAAAGATAATACATGGGGTAAAGGAGGTTTGAGCACCGTACAGGTACTTATGGAGAGGGTTAACCTCTTGTCCCGTGATAGGTGGTATCGGAGCTAAAAGTTCCACCCCAGTGGAGCTACCTAAATGCTACCAGTATGCTATATGGAAAAGAGTAGTTCTTATTGACAACTGGGCTTATGTGGATGAAGCTCAAGAAGGAGCGACCACCAGGTGGAGGGTATCGTTGCTAGAAGGGGCAACTGTACCGTGAGCAGCATTGTAACAAGAGTCTGCCCAAAAGTTAAAGATAAGTAAAAATGTACTTCAAATGGTAGACCCTCCCGTTGGGCCACTTAACAAGAGGCGATCTTGGAGGATAAGAGGTGAGGGCGAGGGTGAGGGCGTAGGCAAGGGCTAGGGCCAGGGCCAGGGCCGGGGCAAGGGAATGCCTATAGAAGCCCTGGAATCTTGGTGGAGATGATCTTAGCGTGAAGTTAGACAATGGAAGAATAAGGTCGGTGATTTTAAGGGGAAGGGTAGTGGCGAAGAGTTAGCCTTACGACAAGGGTGTCATGAATTTAGGTGGGGGAGAGTGTCACAGTCCATATTTGACGAAGGGATGTTCAACTTGTGACTGAATGTGAAGCGAGTGGCGTTAGTTGACGGTTTGTTAGTGGGGTTAGATAGTCTCTTAAGGCGAGGTTGGCTACCCGCAAGCAAACTAGTCAGGAGTTGATGTTGCTTTCTTGATAATAGTCATGGCAGGCTGAAACCAGTTGAGAAGTTGGATGTCCTCTATTATAAGGAGGACGGTGATAACGCCGGTTGGCACTCCTAAAGCAAAAGGGGGCTAGGAAAAATCTTGAGAAGATAGGAAGGGAAAGGTTGTAAGCCCTATAACCAACTACTTGGGGTTTCAATCGGTTAAATGATCTGATCGAGCCTAAATTATAAAGTAAAGCTAGAAATATTAGTAAAAATGATCCCGTAAGTTTGAATTTGGGAAAATAAGTAATAAGATAAAAGAATATAAAATTTTTAAATTTTAAGTATATTACTAGTTATTTATCGAAAATGCAGAAAATCTATTTTGATAATTAATGAATTACTAGAGATAAATTATATGCACACTAAAAATCATAAAATAACCTAAATAATATTTAGGAATATTTATTTGTACTATATATGAATATACATATAGATAAAAATACGCGTAATTACTTAAAATATGAGAAATGTGCTAAAATAATACTAAATAATTAAAGAAAATTCATAATTAATTAAGGAAAAATAAATAAAAATAAGAAAAAATAAGGAATGATTCAGATCTGGGTTGTGGCAGTTGGGGAAAATAAGAAAAAAATTATCTAATTAAATTAGAACAACACAAAAGGCAAATTGAAAGAAGATAAGGCAATTGTCTAATTAAATTAATGCATAATAATTCCCCAAGATCTTTATAAATACCCCAAATTTTTCAAAAGCTCATTTTGGATGTCAGGAAGCTTAGAAAATTAGAGGGAGATGAAATTGAGAGTGAATTAAGGTTTTACAAAAATTTAGCAAAAATCTGTATAGTTAAGGCTTCTAAGGAGAACCCAAACTCAACGAGTAACTGGGAGTAAACGGCCACCATCACCACACAGTGGTGGCAGTACCCAGGTGGGCCGACACACCCGTGGTCACCAGCGGTAGCCGAAGCCACCCAAATCGGTGAGTTCGATTTTCAGCCTGATTTTTTGTAATTTTATAAAGATAGTAAATATTCTTAGAAAATTATGAATTTTGTTATTCTGAAATATTTTAGTATGTAGTTTTTAGAAAAAAATATTATTTTGATGAAAATATGTCCCGTGATATATAGTCCTTAAGAAATTATACAAAACCGAGTATGTTTTGGTTTAGAAATAAATGACCTTAAGAGTGTAGTTTTGAGCCCAAAATTTTTGTGTAGACTACTTAGGTAATATAAAACAGTATTATGAGGCCCTTTTTCAAAAATGAATTTTTGAAAATTTTAGATAATTTTTAAGCCTTAAAATGAGGCATAAAATGGGTAATTTATGGTTAATTAAGTAATTAAATGGGTAATTATTGATTTGATGTACAATTATATGTTTTAGGATGTTGAAATCTAATGAAGTATAATACTTGTAGCATTTAAGGTGTTAGATGTAATTATTAGGGTAATTATATAGTAAATAAGTAATAGGAAAAAATAGTACATTTTAAGTTAATTTGGTAATTTAGGATAATTAAGTTCAAATCTAATTTAGGATGAATTTAGACATTTTGAAATGTTAATTGATGTTGAGAAATGGTAATTAGAGTGATAAAAATATTAGATGTGTATTATGTACATAATAGGTGATAATACATAATATGTAATTATTGGAAATATAATAAATAGAAGATATTAGGATAAAAATTAATATTACATAAATAATAGGGATATATAATAAATCTGATAGAAAACTTAAATCTATGAATTTATATAAAAAATGTAAAAATTTCTTACATCAGGAGTAAATTTGGTACATTAATAAGGATTTAAGTGTACCGGGTGGAATCAAATATTGATTAGGGGTAATTATGGTATTTAAGATATCTAGAAGTAATATGATTAATTTTACATTATGGGTTGAAACGTGTTTTTAGGGTTCGGATATAAAACATTATTTAGAAATTGAACTAGAACCTAATTTAGAAATCGATACAAATGCGGAAATTGAACCTGAACCTAAACCTAGGCTCAAACTTAGAATAATTGTAAAAGATTTGAGAACTTAGATAATTGGACATATTAAACTCTAAGCTAAAAATAACAATAAGTGTTATAAGATAAAAACTAATCTATAACAGTTATATGAAAACTGAGAAAACATTGGTATTATAAGAATGATCGGCAATGGCCTGAGCGAGTCGAACCTCGAGTGAGCAAGCGAGAAGTCCAAGTAAGTTGAGATTAATATAGTGTTGTATTTTGAAGGCTTGAAAGTGTACTTGATTGTGCTTGTTCTGAGTTGATGATATGATTTTTGATTTGCTGTTTGGTTTGTATTGTGTGATTTGTATGAAATGATTGATCACCCTAAACTGAACTTAACAAAGATATGACTTGTAAACATAAATCGAAGCTACATAGTAATACATTAGGGGAAACTTAGGATTCTCTAGCCAAATGTCGACCTCTTCGAAAGGAATAGTGCTAGATAGCATAATAGGTCACTTTTTCATCCTTAGTAGAATTAAGTGACAGGTAAGGAGGTCACGGCAAGGGTAAAGTCAATGGTTCAAAGGTAGTCACGGGAGGAGCGGTGTCTCCATTGTACAAGCCTGGGTTTGGTCGTGAGTTGTTGCATAATGGTAACTCCTCAACTTGGATAGAGTGGGCGCAATTTCTCTAATTTCATGATGGGCCGAACAACGTCGTGCGATGGCATTTTCTTGAATAGGCATTGCACTTAATAAGTTGGTTGATAACCTTGTTTGTGTTTGTGGTATAATTTTAAGTCCTCCATCCTAATTTACTGAGTTGTGATTGCACACATCCTTACAAACGTCGTTATAAGTACTGGCTAAGAAGTTGCTTACAACTACTTTGAAGCCATCAACTGCTAGATCCTGGGGAGTGAGGAAAAACATTTGAAGAACAGACATATATTTTTAAGGTTTAAGCTCTTATCTTAAAATTTTTCATTTCTAAATAATGTATTAACTAGGAAATAGATTACAATGAAACATTTTATAGTGAAACATTGTAAACGTTAATTGTAATAACTGAATTTTAGTGTATATATATATTTTCTTGCTTTCTTAGGTAAATGATTTATTTAAATTACGAATTGTTTACTTCAAAGCAGGTTAGTCGTGGACGCTTTGTGTACATCAGGTCTAGGATAGCGGTTATAAGGCTAACTTCTATCTTAGAATGGTTTACACAGCGGGGCTGTTATAACTCGACTGTTTAGAAGCATGACAAAAGCTGGTTCACCTTCCATAATCAAAGATAATACATGAGGTAAAAGAGGGTTGAGTGCCACATGGGCACTTATGAAGGGGGTTAACCTCTCGTTCTGTGACACATAGCATAGGAAACATGCATAGCTTTTGTAAAGTAACATGTTGATATGGGTGATTAGGAAAGCTAGTTTAAGAACATGCATATTATAAGGACTAAAAAAATAACACGGCATAAGAATTAGTGTTACAATTGCATCTTAAAGAGGTGATTTTAGTATTAATGGTTAAAATTGCCTCTTTAGTTCACTTTAAAATTCTCTTTTGAAAAGGCAATTTTAAATGCAGTATTTTTGAAATTATTTTTCTAAGAATCTATTTTTAGGATTCTATTAAATTTATAATATTATTTTCCTTTCCCCGTCTAACTCTCTTTCTTTGTAATTCAACAAATTTTGCATCACCAATTATGATTATTTTCACTTTCACTACACTAGTGTTGTTGGTACCAGTATTTTCGGCCTTTTACTCACCGTTCGTGGAAATCTTCCTATTTTCTCTCTATGCTAATAGACCATGCAAAATGATATATAATATTTACTATGTTTTTTAAGTCAATGTTATATATATATGTATATATAAGATGGTTATTGTGTTATTTTAGATGAAACTTAAAATGTTTGAGTAGATTTACATAGGGAGTAGCTAAAGTTTGCATTGTTATAGAGAACTAATTTGTTAAGTGCAATTTGTGATTGATTATAGATAGGTTATGACATCTTATGAAATTAGAGTTGTTTGTTTGACATGCAATAAGAACTCGACTAAAGTAGTTATGGTTTCGATTGATGCCAATTATGTACAACCACTAAGTAGAATTTGCAAGAGTCTTTGAATTAATGCCAAAATCTACTAAATTAAGTTGGTGTATAGGTGCTTGATTGAAGAAGTCGGTGGATATTTTACTCTTTATGCCTATTGATGACAATGATGATATTGAGTAATTATTATCATCTATATAATATGATGGTATAGATGCTATAGTGCAAGTATGTGTTTAAGTTCATGGAAACAACTTACCTCCTCTTGAACATGACTTTAGACCAAAGTATGATCATAGTGGCTCAAATGTGATTCAAGAATATGATATGAAGTTATCCTTATGATAGATGACTCAAGAAGTAAATAATAATCCTAATTTACAAGAAACAAATGTAAATGACTCTACTGAGATCGATTAAGATACGGTTTATGAGGTTAAATTAACTCTTCAATAGTCTTCTAGAGATTTTGGTGAGGTAAATTATGAGAATGATAATGATGACTATTAATATTGATTTTAGATACTTGAAGAACAACATGGCTTGTACTAACGCTATAGGTTTGTGGTGGACATAGATGTTATTAGGAGTTTAGAATACAAACACTATTTCACAATGAGTATTAGTTGTATATATGTATCATTTGAGGAGAATTATTTACTTCATGATGGCAACTAATATTTTCACTATGATTTTAAAGTAGGTATAAGGTTTGAAAAAAATGAATGCACGAAACAAGTAGTAAAAATGCACTATATCTTACACTACTATAACGATATCGTCGATGAGTCAGAGAGGAAAAATTAGCTTATACGATGTGTTGATAAGAATAAGGCATTAGTGAAGATTTTGTGCTTAGTTAATAAAGTAGGTTTTTCAACATTTTTACACTCTAATGTCAAGACTATTCTCTTGCTATACTGTAGATTTATAAAAGTCATATGGCTCATAGGAGTGCTTATGACATGTTTTAGTATCATAAAGCTCTACTTTCTAGATTGTGTTGCGTAGCAGTTTAAAGACCTCTAATGCATACTTCCATATAACCACGAAGAGAGATGGCTATACAAGCGAACTCATGAGACTATAAGGGAGGTGAATTAGTCACATAAGTATATTACATAGTAGTATAGTGTAGAGAGCATTAAGATTACAACATTAAGCTAAAGCTACCTATTAGCTCAACTCATGATGCTGACTTCATCTGGATGGTTTTTAAAATCGTAATTCTACTATTTTTTTGAACTTATAGAATTGAAAGAATTATATAAAATCGTACAAAATTAGTAAAATTATAAAATTGTACATCAAAATTAATGTTTTTACAAAAAATCTATATCTTAATTATTTTACATTAGTTTTAATGAAGAAAAATATCATAAGCAATAAATTGGTAGGATTGTATAATTGAATCGTGAATTTAATAACTATACTTGAATTATGGCCCATGGTATCACAATATGAATGGTCATCTAGATACTTCTCTTGAGATTACTTAATGAATTATAAGAATTGATTTTTTCTTTATTTTATTATAGTTCTTATGAATAAATACTTGATTAAGGGAAAGTTGCTATTAGAAACTGTACATTATATCTATTCATTTTGGCATCTCGTGGTTATTTTAGTGATTGCATGTCATACCAACTACCATTTTAGCTAAGAAAGCAGTTTGTTTTGATATTGGTGCGTAATATCTAATATTGATATATTGTTCAATTTCAATACCAAATATACATAAAAACTACATTTTTCTTATCGTTCCTAGTATATGTATGGCTTTTATCAAGTCCTTAAATGTGATCACATAACCAAATGTATGAGGAAAAGAGGTTTAAGCCATGAGTACTAACAAGCTCAAGTTTTTGTTTACTAATGACTTTAAAATAAAATCATCCTTATAAAAGGCTAAAATTGTTATATTTAAATATTGAGCTAAACCCATTATTGATTTAGACTTGATTCATTGATCTAAGGGATAGAGCCTATGGAATTTAGTTCGTAATTAGGATGACTAAAGTGAATTCGTTTGATGACCTCAAAATAAGGATAGTTAGATCTAGTTACTTACCTCAAACCTTTGTCAAGTAGGCTTATACACTCGTAATTGTAAGGAAGGCTATTGAACTTAAGCCTTTAGCAAGCTCATTTAGGATAACAATGGAGTGAATAAGCTTAATCTTATCTATTGACTATCAAGATAATTTGATGAATGTCATGAAACCTAAAAGGTTATAAATATTTAGCTATTCCTCCTCATGTGCCTTAATTCTACAGATTAAAGAAACCGTGTTTTACTATAAATCTTTACTCTTTAAGATCAAACAAGCATTTAGATAAAGAATGATTTCAATTACTCAAATGCTACAAAATTGATGTTCAATGTTAGAAATGATTTTTGCATATTGTTAATAAATAATAATTGTTTTCCATTATAACAAATAAATAGAAAAATATATTCCCCTAATATTTATGTATATTCTTTTCAATGATAATATTTAGTCTATGGCTAAAAAGAAGACAATATTCAATCATATGATAAATCAGATCATGGGACAACATTAAATTACATGTGTTCATAATTGTCCAAATTGTAATTTTATCAGTACGATTATATGAGTATATAATTTTAGGTTGTTTTTCTAAATTAACTTGAATATAAAATTGTTTTCGTGTAGACTTTGATAGAATTATGAGTCGAGACATTAAATTTGGTATAAAGTTATGATTTTAATCGAATTTATTAATTTTATATATTTGATTTAAATGGGCTAAAAAATAAAAGATAGAACTAAGTGTCTATAAGTCCATTAATTATCAAGACATTATATCATTTTTCCTATCCCATTCCAATTTTTTTTTCCTCCTTTTCTCTCTCATAATCCTTTATTCGATGTTCGTGGCTTTTATTTAGGCTTCAACCCTAATAGTAAAGTTTACAAGGAATTCTATTTAGGCTTTATTTGGTTAATCTTTTTTTTTTTTTCATCTTTTTGGTGCCTACTTAAGTCTTGCGTTTGGCAATAATAACAAACCAAAAAGATAAAAATATAATTGCATATACACTTATATTCTAAAATTAAACATCCAATAAATCCCTATAGAGTAAAATTTGTTTACTATTTACTTTAATAATATTAATAAAAATACTCATTAAAATAATAATCTCTAATATATAAAATATCTCTTTTTAAATCTTTTTTCTTAAGAGTACGTAAATTTTCATTTTTTCAATTTTGATACTTTAATTACTTTTTTTATCATGATTATGAAATAGAAATAGATAAAATAGTTTTCTAAACACCAAATTTTATCTAATTTAGTCTATCGATGTTGTTTTCCTCTATAGAAAGAGAGAATCATTGTGGTGAGCATATAGAAGGATAAACTAAAAATCTTATGTTCTCGAAAGAGAAAACTATGTGGATGTGGTGAGAAGAACATTGATATATTTTGGAGAAGGAGGGAGTGATTATAAATAAAGTATAAATTTCAGAGGGCATACCATAGTGAAGGGAAGCAAAGCGACTATGTTTGTGGGATGGGAACGTCTCTCTCTCTTCGTTAAAGAGAGAATTTTCCTCTTTACTATTTGCTTTAGGTTACATTTTAGCTTCTCCTTCTTCGCATTTTTTATACCAAATCTCATTAATGTTATACCTATACTTAGCTTTCACATCATTGATACATAGCTTATAGAAAAATTTCTTTACACTGCATCATTCATTTGTTTCATAACTTTCGTACGAAATTTGTATAAACTCATTGGATAGCACTTGTTTATGTAAGATGAATCCTTTTCTATATCTCTTCTCGCAAAATATAGACTAAAATCTTTTGCATAAAATTTTTAAATCTCTTTACATTACGTCTCTAAATTATTCCATCGATCTTCCATGTCTTTACATCATGTGTCAAACACTTCATCTACATTTTGTATCCGCATCATACATTCTTAGTAAATAAATATATAACTTTATAGTTCATCTTTGTTGTTTTCTACTTTCATCTTGTTTACCTATATTTAGATTCAAATTTTAGTTCAAGTTCCTTTAGATCTGCAATATTTTAAGCGCTTTCTCTTTACACTTTTTATTGTACTTAATTAGTTTTCTTTCTCTCTAGTGGTCAAATCTAATGGTTAGTTAGGAAAAAGGAAATATTGCTCTAACATGCTAATATGATGACGATGATTATGAGGAATGCTTGATTCTTGAATTAGATGGTGGAGGTTTGAGCAAGCAAGAATTCTTATTGGTGAGAAGAGTTTGTGTTGACAAGTCTCTGTATAGGTTAGTGGTGATGAATGTGTTAAGAAAGGTATAAGAAGAATTTAGTGAAGTAACTTTTAATTTAGTAAGAACTAATCGATTCCTCCCCTTTTAGTTCTTTGAGCATTATGAGAAGTGTAATGGATGGTGGACCATGGTCTGTTCTTCGACACTAGTTTATCATGGAGGAGTGGCGACCGGTTTGTAATATTGATTAGATTAAACTAGATTCAATTACTTTTTGGGTATAAACATATGGATTGAAACTGAACCAAACGACACAAAATAATGCAAAGATCGTTGAAGCGACATTAGGGGAGTATCTTGATTATGAATTAATAAGGTTGGAATCAAGGCTAAGAAGAAGTTTCCTATGAGTTCATGTTAAAATCAACTGTATTAAGTCTTTAAGGAAGGAGATGTAGATTAGTCGAATAGTACATGAGTGGTACAAAATTTATTTCAAATATGAATGTCTCTAGGATTTTTGTTTTTCTTATGAAAAATTAGGACATATTATGAGAAAATGTGGAGCAAAAATTGGAATAAACAGTAACTATGGTCCGAAGTTTAGAGTTGTGCCAATTTGAGATAGGTTTTGGACCTTTTCAAAATTGAAGAGTGATGCTATGAAATCATGGAGAAAGGAGATTAAGAAAAATTCGTAGGATAAGAAATTAGATTCTATTTCACTATCGCTACCCTTTAATGCGATTTCTCACTCAAATACAGTTTCTACCAAACACTTGTTGTGCTAATGTCTTTTAGACCCTAAACACTTCACTTGTAACGTCTGCCCCTCAAGATATTAATAACCCCTTACAGCCTTTGACATTCACTTTTAACAATATTCCCATTCATACCCATTCCCCCTTTTCTCCTGTTAAACATAATCCCATTTCTTTAAACCTAAATTCCCTTGTGAACCCTAACCTTAAAACCGTAATAATCTTCTCTCCTTCCAACTATTCATCCCTTGTTGCAACTAGATAGAATCATTTAATAAACCAAAAAAATTACATTCTCCTTTTGCTTACATAGAATAACTTCCTCTTCATGATAATGAGTTGAAGCCTAATGATGTTGTTAGTAAAGAGATTGACCAGGATCAAGAAGTTGTAGTACTTCCTATAGTGGCAAAAACTCTTAAAGATTTATCTCTTAAAAGAGAAAAAGAGTTAAAAGAAACAGTAAGAGTAAATAAGCATTGCTCGAAGCCTATGTCTTTTGATCTACCGTATGATAATAGGTTTGTGTTAGGTTATTCTAATGCGAAAAAGAGTGCATAAAATTTAAGAGAGGTAAACTTCTAAGAAAACTTGTTAAAGTGCCTAAAGAGAATACTTCAATGGAAGTGCCAGTGAATGCAATGACAAAAGACCTTAATATCAACGATGGTGGTTGGCTTGGAACAATCATAAGGGGTCCATGAAGCTTTTAAATTGAAATTGTTAATAATTGGGTCTATTCTTGACAATTGATAATGTTTGTGGACTTATGAATAACCATGACACATGCATGGTTTTTTTTAGTGGAAACAAAACAGAAGAATAATTGTGTGGACAAAATTAGAAAAAGATTTAGATTTAGGGGTAGTTTTTATAATCTACCATGTGGTATAGGGGGTGGTTTGGCCTTACGGTGGGTTAAAGACCCATGTATTGAGATGTTGGAAGAAATCGGCCACTTGTTAGTTACTGAAATGAAATATAGTGATGGCAGATTATTGGGTAGCTTGACTTGTGTTTATTTGCCAATTGAATTTCATGAGGAAAAATTGTTGAGGAATGACTTAGTGTAGATTTCTTCCATGGTGAGTGGTCCTTGGATATGTTTGGGGGATTTTAATGAGATATTGGATGATCTTGAAAAAAGTGGTGAGAGAGCGAGAAGTAAACGACAAGTTGTAGGATCTATGAATATGGTATTGGAAGCTTATCTTATGGATATGGGATTTATCGGGCAAAAGTTATATGACAAAATAAAAATGTTTGATGGAATCTTAGCAGACGAAAGGATAAATAGAGCTTTAATGTCTAGGGAGTAGCTCTCTTTTTATCCTAAAACACAAGTTTTTCACCAACCAGCTATTGGCCTGGATCACTCTCCCTTAATTATTGATTTATAGGGCTTTAAGAATGTGTGGAGGGAAATTGAGGTCGTTAAGAAGTCATTTAAAAGTGTTGGTTAGATTTTAAGTGTATAAATGATTTGGAAGTGGCTATAAGTTGTCTTTTTTTTTTACAGGGTTAGATTACTAAATTGGAGTAAAGATGTAGCCTTTTATAACAAAGTTAAAATAGAGAAATTATCCTAAAAATTAAGTGAAGTGTAGAATTTAATTGTCGATGAGGAATGTAATGGTTAGGAGACCATTTTGCAAGAAATTGAAGACTTATGGAGAAAAGAGAAGATATATTGGCATTAAAGATCCCAGATCAATTGGTTAAACTATGAGGATTGAAATATTGTGTTCTTTCATAAAACTATTCTCAATAGATTGAGTAGAAACTTGATAAGCAGAAATGAAAGTATATTTTAGGGAAAAAAGGGGAAAAGGTAGGGGGAAGGTGTTGGATGGAAAATGAAGTTGAAGTGATTTGTGCTTTTAAAAAATTTTTCTATAATCTTTTCATAGGTTAGTCAAATCAAGAAATTCATCAAATATTAGATTATGTTACTCGTGTTTTGGCTTGAGGATAATGAATTATTAAACTAAGAAGTAACTCTAGAGGAAATCAATGGGGGAGTATTTTAGATGGGAGTCTAAAGAGCCCCTAAAATAGAACCAAATGGATTCCTTAGAATTTTTTATCGATCGTATTGGAATATCATTAGAAGCATCATTGTTTTGGTCGTTCTTCACTTCTTTAAGACAGGTACTATTCGCTCTTCTCTTAACTCTACTAATCTAGTCTTTATTCCTAAAGTCCTAAATCTAACCTTGTTCATTCATTTTAGGCTCGTTAGCTTATGTATTTTCCTTTATAAAATAATTTTTTAAATTTAGTTAATGGGCTAAAACCTTTCCTAAAGGAATTTATTTCTAAAAATTAAAATGCTCCTATTTTAGGAAGGTTGATACAAGATAATGTACTTATTGCTCATGAAGTTTTTCACTTTCTAAAAAAAAAAAAAAGGGAAATCTTATAGTTGTGCTTTGAAGTTAGATATAAATAAAGCCTATAATCATGTGGACGAAGACTTTCTAAAAGGAGTCTTACCAAAACTAGGCCTTAATAAGAAATGGATTTAATATATTATGACTTGTGTAACATCTATTGACTTTAATATAGTGGTGAATGGAAATGTAGTGGGCAAAGTGAAATCTTTTAAGGACTTATGATAGGGGTATCTATTTACCTCATACTTGTTCATTTTAGTGGTGGATATGCTGTAAAAAATGTTAAATACTCTCGTAGAATACGGGGTTTTGAAAGGAGTCAGGATCTTAGATAGTTACCCTATGATTTTACATCTGCTATTTGCTGATGACTCATTGTTCTTTTTTAATATTGCAAATGGTAACTTGGATCTTTTTTAGAATACATTGGAAGAGTATTGTAGTGCATCGGGCTATATGACTAACTTTAACAAATCTAACCTATTTTTTAGTGGGAATACACCAATAGATGAATAAAGATGTGTGGCCGAATTGTTACATGTTAAATTGATACAAGGCCTTGGAATTATTATTCTTAGATAGTTACCTTATGATTTTACATCCATTATTTGCTGATGACTCATTGTTCTTTTTTGATATTGTAAATGGTAACTTGGATCTTCTTTGGAATACATTGGAAGAGTATTTTAGTACATCGAGCTATATGATTAACTTTGACAAATCTAACCTATTTTTTAGTGGGAATACACCAATAGATGAATAAAGATGTGTGGTCGAATTGTTACATGTTAAATTGATAGAGGACCTTGGAATTATTTGGGTTAATCTAAAATAAAAGCTTTAAAGTTTGCGAATGGCAAAACTAAATCAAGATTACAAGGTTGGAAACAAAATTTATTGAGTCATATTGGATGAGAGACATTAATAAAAGCAATGGTACTTGCAATTCCTACATACTCTATAGGCTTTTTTAATTTCCCTAGATAAATGATGTAATCAAGTGAATTCTTTGATAGCGATTTCTTGGTGGGGGCAACAGAAGATGAAGGAAAGATATACTAGGTAAGTTGGTTGAGATTAACATTTCCTAAAGAAAGGGGAGGACTTGGATTAAAAGATTTGCATCTCTTCAATATGGCCTTGTTAACCAAATTAGCTTGGATATTACAAACAAATTTTGAAGCTTTCTAGGTTAAGATTCTTAAAGGAATCTACTTCCATCATACAAACTTTAGATCAGCTAAAAAGGGAGGTAAAGTTTTGTAGGGGTGGCATATTATTTTGGAGGGTCAAGATCTACTTTTTGAAGGAGACTTATGGCAAGTTAACAGTGGTAAATCTACGAGGATTTAGGGAGATAGATCGTTACCTTCACTTGCCAACCTTTCCTTAGTGAATCCTGATTTGATTGATCATGTAAACTTGACAATAGGTAAAATAATTAGTTTGATGGAAGGTTTTAGGACTTTAGGATTTTTTCATGTCTCTTATCAGAGTATGAAATGAAGGCGATTAGAGAAATTGTGCTTGTTGTAAGAGAAGAAAAGGATAAGCTAATATGGCCATTTAGTAGATTGAGGGATTACATAGCAAAATTAGTGTCCTTTTTCCTAGCCGAAAAGAGGTTGGTCACAGATGCTGGAGCTTCTTTTGTGTTATCAAATATTTCAACCAAATATTGGAAGAAGTTGTGAAATCTTAATCTTTAGCTTAAGATCCGACATTTTCTTTAGTAGATATATACCAATTTGCTTCTTGTGTATGTTAATTTGGAGAGACGAAGCATTATTCTTAGCAAAGATTATCCTTTTTGTGGCTTGGCTGAGACTATAGAACAAGCAATCATTTTCTCCCCTTGGTCTAAGGTTGTTTGGTTTGGGGTTTTAGGGATTTGCTTAGAAGAATAGGATTCACAATGCTTTTTAGACTAGTTAAATTTTTGGATGCGTAAAGTAAAAAACTTGAAAGGAGATGAATAGTCATTTCGAAAATCTATAGCATGGACTACCTGATCGATTTGAAAGGAAAGGTGTGAAGTAATTTATGATAGGAAAGATCTAAATCCTATTAGAGTGGAATTGAAGGTGCAGTGGTTATCCAAGGAGTGGGCTAAGTTCAGATGAAAAGAGGTAAAACTTGAAAAAGATGGACCTTTGGTAGAGGATTTATTTAGAAATTGGAAGCAACAAGAAGTAATTAAATAGACATTAATGGATCCTTTTCTAGAGATGAAAATTGAAGAGCGTTGATAATCGTTGTAAGATATGCATTATATAAGGTAATAGAAGGCTTTTCAAAATGTGTTTTGGCAAGTAATGTAAAATAGTTGGAGTTATTAGCTGTTAAAGTGGTAGTAAGGTTTGTAAATGACAATGGTTATCATAAAGTCATCTTGGAATTTGGTGCAAGCAATGTTGTAGGAGCTCTACATGAGAAGTTTGATCTTGTGAAGTGGGCCTCTTAGCCTTTAGCCTGTGATTTAGAAAAATACTTTAGGAATTCTCTTTTTATTTCTATTTGTTTTGTTTCCAGAAAAGCAAATATAGTTGCTAACTAGGTAACCAAGTTTACGAGGAAGCACATATGTCCTTATTATTGGTGATATAACCCCCTATACTTAAGTCTAATGTAATTTTCTCTTATACTTTGCTCAATCTTGGTTGGTAATGAATTTCATGGTTTTGTTGGTTAAGAAAACAAAAAAAAGAGACGTTTATGTTATAGATAAAAAAATTCCTATGCAAAGCATTGTCCTTATCGAGTCTACATTAAAATATGAAAAAGAAAATAGACATAATATTATTTTAAGCTAATGTATCTTATATAAGGGGCTTGCCTCTTTTTTTTTTTCCTCCTCTAAAAAAATTAAGAATAAAAATAGAAGATTGAAAAAAGCTTTTTAGGTGACAATTGTAAAGGGCTAAAAATGACTTTAGGCTTAAGCATAGTAACTATTAGAGCTTAAATCTTTAACCAAAGTGATAAGTTTAAGAGTTAAACTCATGTACTTTGGATGATTGAAGGAGATTTAGTATCATGAGCTTAAAGTAAAGACTATTGGACCATTCGTCCCCTCTCAACATTTTTCAAGAAAGCTCATGTGTTTAAGGGTTATTCATGGGTTTAGACTAAATAGAAGTACATGGAAGAATCTATCAATAGGAGGGCTTATCTCAACCATTAACGATTAGTGTCATATGATAGACATAGTCAATAGGTGAAACTCCACAAATACTCAAGAGTTTACCTTCATTAGACAATATAGAATTTGAGAGAAATGGTATCGTACTACCAGATTGTTATCTTCAAAGATCAAATAGAGTTTCAAACAAAGAATACACCACCTTCCATCAAGAATAGTAGGGTTGATACTCTTATCCACCGGTTACTTGTGTGTTTAAGCTCATAAGATTACCCATTCCTCTTCCTTATTTGTTTCCTTCCAAGTCACCCCTTATGTGTCATACTATATCACTTTTTTTGTGTGTAGTGTAAAATGTATGGTACATATATGTGATTATTATAATTGGATCCTCTCATCTAAAACAAAACAATCTCAAGGACTCAATATTAGGTTAAGATATATTCGAAGAGCATGATAATTAGTGAGAGCCTTAAAGTTAAGGTAGGTAGGATGAGTGTTTCACATAAGCGAGTTATTAGATATGCATGGAAAATAGACCTCATGCAATTATAGATAGAAAATCAAGAAGTGAAGCAAAGTCCTTTGATATAAGAAAATCACCCATAAATGAAGAGCAAAAGTTCATATCAACTAGATGCAGTGGTAATTTAGTGATTAACTTCCATTTTCTAGTGTAATGAACTTTTTGTACTAGGTGCAAGGTATTAGGAAAGAATGATATTTTCTATTCCAGTAGTCTACATCTACAAATCTCTCTCACACACACACACACATATTTATAATATGAGACACATTTTTTATGCAAAATAGTTGATGTAACCCTTGTACAATTTAATGTAAAACAACATGATTCTTAAATATACAATGCTTTGCACTTATGTTTTCGAAGATTATAATACTTCTAAAATAAAATATCATTTCATAGAGAGTCATCTAATAGTTATTTAAAATTATTATATACCATATTCTTTTTTTAAATAACTAAATGATAGTATTCACCGATATTTATAGCAACTTATCATAAATTTACATTTTCATGAACAAATATAAGTGCGGTGGGGGATTTCGCCTAATTACCCGAATATATATATTTTCTTGAGATTCTTTGTTTCATGAGAAACAAGCACATTTGAAAAACAATATCAATAATCCTTTGCATGCCATTTTGCATGCATCATATCATCCTCGTTCTGGACATATGGATGGATGACAAATGTATATATATATATATAACAAGGAAAAACATAATTGACCCGTTCTCCATAAATAACAACATAATATCGATTTGTACGAGGATAATTAAGCTCCTGCATACGTTAATTAAAACGAAGTGAACTCCGTCGTCCGGATCTGAAAGCAGCAGCGGAAGAGCCATTAATCTTGAAGTGGGTTGGTGCAGATCGTAGCCAGTCTCGTCCACCCATCACGTCCATGGTTAAGAAATGGTTAGCTTCGCTTGATGTTAGACTACGTGACCATTTGGCTCTGCCCATCCTATTGGCTCCAGGACCATAGCAGTTGTATTCACCGTAATACACAGTACTGTAATTTTTTAGTAAGCAATCAACATTCAGGTTATCGATGGATTAGGTTTAATTTCTCTCTCTCTCTCTCTCAACAATTGTAATAATAATTAGCTAAAAATAAAATATTCTGTCTATGGGTATTTACATTATATTATGGGATTGGATGGTACAAATACCTTATTTTAAGTTAGTTACTTACAATGAAGGAATTAACTGAACATCAACACAAATATACAAGAATCTAAATAAGTCATTTATAATTCAAAATAAATGATTCAGTATCAGTTTATCTACTATGAGGATGGATTATTATTATTTTTTTTTTCCAAATTGTTCTTTTTAATTATGAGATTCTTTGATCATATGAAACAATATAAATAAGAGGTGTCTTGAGAAGGCTGCAGGCTTAATTAAGTTGTTATAACTATTATTTGTTTCTTTACAAGCTCATATTAATAGCATATACACTTTAGCAGTGTATATGCAATATATAAAGAATAGAATCTTTTTTATATGAGAAAGGCTTCAGTAATTATTCATACCGATACTTATTCACTATTTATATATATACATAGTGGCTAATAGTAATTCCCATTGAATATTTTTTCGTTTTTAATATTTTCATAGAGTAGGATATCTCCCTAAAATTTATTTAACTTCCTATCATGCATCTTACAATTTTCAATTGGCTTAAAATGGCTACAAGGGATAGATTGGAACGGAAACAATTGAAAGTGACATAAATATATTTTAAGAGAAAAAAGAAAAAGAGGAATTGCTTAACAGCTGTTTGGGACACAAACAACAAATTGCAACATGGTCATCTATTCTTGAATGGTTAGTGACCTGTGATTGAGAGAGAGAGAGAGAGATGTGTGACTCAGCGGATGCAAATGGTGTATAAGAGAGGTAGCAATCTCATATATATATATATATATATATATGTGTGTGTGTGTTTATTTTTCTTAAATAATGAAGACATGATAGTTTCTACTTTTATCCTTTCAATTTATATCAATTTATAAATCAATAGTTGAATTTGTTTAGATTTTTTAACTATATATATTATTGTGAGGATAACTTCTTTTTTATCAACCATTCCTTATACATTATAGCATTTAAAAGGATAGATTAATGTAAATTCATTGGGTTGTATATATATATAGAGAGAAAGAGAAATGTAGGGGTTCGCAATGATTGCTAGTGGTTATTGAGAGCAGTAGTTGCTTTAAGGTACTAAATTTTGAGTAGTTTTATACCCATGACTTGTGCTAAGAGGGGTACAAACTACCATATCATTACCCCCCCTTAATAAAGAATAGCTATTTCATGAACGTTGGATCTTGTTGCTTTTGAATATAATATCGATGCAAATAAACGTTGTAATAATGGATATGTTATGGAGACAGCTAATATTTTATTCTTCTTAAGTATTTGAGGAGAAGCCAATGCCCTATAAGTGATTGACATCGAGTGTTAACTATGTTTCTATGTCTTTATCGTACATATTATTTAGTAGAATATGGAACCGATGACATGTGAATAGTATATATTCTGTCCAACATTTCATTAGATTACCCTGTGTTCCATGTTAGTATATGCTTATTGCATATTAATCTAACTTATCTCGAATTGCTTGTTATTATAAATAAAATGCACGCACTAGCTAGTCTTAAATAAAAAGAATCAGTACCTGCGCCTATTAGTGGTACCCCAATCATCCCAACCCTGTGGGAGTATGGCACCGGACATGTAAGTCTGTATAAACACCACCCTAGAGTAGGGACCCCATGGCCTTCCAAGGAATGCAGTTTTCACTCCTGTGATCTTGCAATTTAAGAAGACAAACCCTGTGTCCTCTGCTGGTGAAACCCTATGTTGGGCGGTGATAGCTCCACTTGCTTCCGAGGTTGAGTGCAACCGGCAATTCTAACGGACAATCACATATGAATGAGCTCCATTTTCAAGCCACAATCGGGAAACTTCGACTCTCCCATATAGAAAAATACACCTAATTTACTAATCGAGTATTTCGAGTGTAAATTTTATTTTCTCAAAACTTTTAAATACGTAAATAGATATTTATAATTGTCTCTATTTATGATCTGTAAAGTAAAATCATACTTTAAAAGTTTTAAGAAGTATTATATTCCTATTTCATCAATAGTTTAGCCTTCAGAGGTTGTATTTGTGATTATCCCTGAACAATATATACTAAAATCAGCATGACGCACGTTGTGGATTGGTTTGCAAATTTTATAAAGTTTATATCATCCCAAAGTGACAAATGTTTTAATTTTTATTTGAAAATTGATATATAAATGTTTAAGAGTTTTGATGCAATATGTCTAAATATAAGTAGAAATTAATGGGTACACACTCACTTGAAAAAGAGAAGCAGCATTTCCACATATGAAATCGGTGCCTCCTTCAATATAGCACTTGTAGTAGTAATGTTTTCCGAAATCGTCAAGAATAGTGTCTTGATATGAAATAATCCTGCAATTGTAAAATGCAGCTCTATCTCCAGCAACCCTTAGAGCAACAGCTTTTCCAGAAGTTCCAAAAGTATTCTGTTAACAATCATATTAAAATGTCAATCAACTTCACACTAATGTCCAATTTCACCTCGAATGACCCCAATAAAGATTAGGCAAATTGTAAATAAATACATCTCCAAAATTTTTGGTCAGATGTTTCAAAACATATTTTGATATTTTATAACTTTTGAAAATATGTACTATTATACTTCTTTTAATAATGGTTTTGGGTTTTATAAATGTTTTAGGGGTTATTTGTATATTTGTAGAAGTTTTAAGAAAGTAATAAATCATACTTTAAGAGGTAAATATACATCTTATGGAGTATATAAGAATTTCAAATATGAAATATAATACCTCTTTTAAACTCATTACTATTAGATAGGTAAAAAAATTTAAAAAAACAGAAAAAAGAAAAAAGAAAAAGTGCATCCTACTCCTACCATATGACGAAACTAAGTGGTTGCAAAAGAGAACCCTCCCTACTACATGGTCTAGAGCTAAAGGGGTTCGTTTTCATGGGGCTTTAATTTATGCAGGCCTTGAACCATATGTTCTGCCAGCTGCTACACCGGACTATTTTCATCATGAAGCATGGTCATCATCTTTATCCAAGTCTTGATAAGACAAGTTTCTAACTAAGTTCAAACTATTGAATTTTCTTTGGGTAGTCTCTGCTTGAGAAACGTGAGAAATAGTATGAGGCATAGCCATTACCTAACTTTATTCACATGAGAAACAATGCAACACATCATTTCAAACGGTTAACGTAAGAAGTATTTTCCTAGCCCATTCCGAAAAATTATGATTTTTTTTTTCTTTTTAATATTGACCATATGTGACAGTACCTTAAAGCGATAAATTTAGAAAAATTTTACAAAATGTAAATTTAAATTGAGACGATACAAGTACGTTGAATTGAAGTACCTGAATAGTTAAGGAACGTCCGACGAAATCAGAAGCCAACACCGAGACAGTTGGAGAATCGAAAATGTCTCCACTATCACTCCACGTAATTATGGTGGTGGAGGCTTTTGTTCCACTTATTGTGATATAAGGCTTATTGGAAGGGATAACAATCTTTTCTCTGCTCAAGCATAAGCACATAATATTGTCAACACTTCACACCAAAATATTACTATCTTTATTTCAAATCTGTTGTATAAATGAGGAATAGATAAGTAGATCACTGTTGTATTTATTTTAACAAAACCCTCCATAAAGAGTATAACGCCTAAGATAAGTGAGATCGTGTAGAAACACACGATTCCACAGTTCTTATTTTATTACCTATATAGATATACGTTATTTGTGATGTTTGTATTCTAAATATGACAAATGAAATGACTTACTCTCATGAAATGATTAAATGATTTATTCAACGTAACATGATTATTGGAAAATATATATATTTTTGTCAATTATCATATTACAGCTTTGTGAAAATCCGATCGATCTAATATGGAGGTTAGTATTCATAAAACTAGATTATAACAGTTTTGATAATTATAAGTTTAACTTTTTAGAAGGAAAAAATTTATTTACACCATCTTCTCAACCAATTTCATTTACCTATATTTGTATGTATTATTTTACGCCAAGTAATTTGCTTAATAATATAGATAATCATACTTGGGAATAAGTGTTGAATTTTGAAAATTGAGATCAGAATATATTATTAATGCAAAATTTTTAAGTAATAAGTGCTATGGGCCATTCAAGAAAGTTGACTTGGGTATATCTAACTGTTTGCAATAAATATGACACAGAAAAGCATAATTTATGCCATTTACGGCTAACAGTAACTCAACATTGATAGTTGAAACAACAAATTATAATATAAATTGACATTTAACCTCCACACAGTTTATATAGTAGTGGTATAAGTGGGCGGATCTTTGCAGGGTGCTGATCTTGGTGGCCTAATATAGAGTTTTGGATTGGGTTTCACATATAGAATAAAAAATTTTATACGGTATAAATTTTTTATTTTTTATTTTTGTAAGTTTTGGAAATTCCTAGATGGTAACAGATTGCGTTAAGATTTTAGAAGATCCTTCAGAAGCCATCCCTGTTGCATCGTATCCTCGCTTAACAAGTGCTTGATGAAAGAACATCAACGAGGACCCTCAGAATAAAACACCTCCTTTGTTGATTCAAATATACAAAATGATATAGCTTTTCTTACCAAAGCTCAAAGATAATAGGACGGTAAATAATAATAATAGTATTGAGACTGCGCAGCACCTAATTGAATTCCCATACAATGTACTTACATGCCTTTAGGGTAAAGGAAAAATGTAATAGAGTATTGGTATAGGAAAAAGATTTAACGATAAAAAGAATATTACGTAAATCGATAAATAATGTATAAATATTAATAATTTTTAAATATATAATAACAAAAATAAGTACTTTTTTTGATAAAGTACCAATTAAGTTTTGATATATCAAAATTTTATTGATATTTAATACAATTTATCAATATGTTAGTAATATCAAAACTTTTCCTATTAACGTGAACATAAATAATAGTGGAGAAGTCAAAAACTGAGTCGGGGTTTGGGGCAACAAACCCTAACTGTAGCAAATACCTAAACCCCAGTAAGTAAGTAGGTATATGCACTTTATCAATGTGAGATTGTGCTGGACCCAAATAAAGTCACACTCAGCCCGTGACAGGACTGGCAAGGAGAAAAACTTAAATGCATAAAAATTTGCTTAATTAAATTAGGCGGTACTTCTGATTTGACAATTGAATTTGTATAAGTTCTTTGTTATTTTTAATAAATAATATGTTGATCGAGCCAACTCGATGACTTCATTCAAAGCCACTTTCGTTCTAATCATTTCGTAAAATCGATCTAATATCATTTTAGTAAGTTAGTACAATCCATAATGGTGTGGACTTAGCCAGTTATATGTCAGCATGTGATTTTTGCTGGCCTAGTACACTCCCTGGATGGGTCTTCATTTATGTATATGTGCGTGGAGAAACTATTAGTCAGATAATACACGTTATCTATAAGTATATATAATATATAATTATTAATGAAATTCGGACGCTTTAGATAGTATATTATCAATACTTAAATATGATTAGTAATTATACATATAACATATATTACCTATTTAATTCTTAAAAGATTAATCTAAAAAGAATTCTTAAAAGTAAGAAAATTTCGTATTTTATCATAATTATTAAATCCATGTCTTATTAAAAGTCTAAAACGTAAGCATTAAATATAGTAATGACATGGCATGGCATGAGTTGAGACCTTATTCCAAATGCCCCTCTACCCCTCTAAGACATTAGTTAAGAAATAAGCATAAACCAAACCAAAATAAAACTTGCATTACTAGTAATACAAATGCGCAAATAGCTAGTTAATAATAAAAGTTGTACTACTAGTTTAGGAATTTCTTCATTTTATCTTTTTATCATTCGCCTTTAAAAAAATATATTTAGAAGAAGATGATTCAACAGAGGAAAATTTAAATGAAGACATTCTAGGATTTTCATCGTTTCTAAACATTGAATAAAAATATTATCGTTAATGAAGTACTTTTTATGTACCTGTAAGTTCCTGGTTGAACTCGAATATACACAAGTTGTGAATTACCGGGAGGAACAGAATCAATGGCATCTTGTATCTTCCTGAAGTCTCCATTTCCCGACTGGTCCACTCTTATCAGAAGCGCCGTGGATGTGTCTTTCAGGGTCGACGACGACGCCACCACTGCCGTCGTGATGAGCAGCATGGACAGATAATAGAGCGTAAAAATTCTTACAACGAATTTCTTCATTAATGAAAAATACATTGTGGATTGTATTCGTTTTTCTTTTCTCTCTCTCTCTCTCTCTCTCTCTCTTTTTAATTTTAATTCTTTGTGTTGTGCTTCGCTTGTCGAACGTAGGGTTTTATGAGGATAAGAATGGACACATGAAATGGATGAAGAGAAGGTTGTTTCGTGTATGGATTTCTTAGAAAAATGAAAGAGCTAGCATTGATGGGTTGAATATATAATTGTCCGCCGCTGGGATAAAGGTCAAAGATTTGGTGATCACCCGTGAAAGAGGATGGAACAACTTTGTTACATTTCTAGCAAGGAGTAGGAAGTATTATTAACAATGTTATTATTTGAATATACTTATTCAGTACACTCGTATACCTAAGACATTGCTACCTAATTATTATAGGATATATAAAAAGTATAACAATTATAATTAGGAATATTAACGAGTAAGAATGAATTCAATAGCTAGTATACATCATGTAAAAATATACATAGTGTCTAATTATTAATTGGATTCCAACAGTAAATAATTACCTAAAACACTATTACTCATATTGTTAAGTATTTAAATATAGTTAGTAGTTATATACTATGTGTATTTATATGTGACGTATATTACCTATTCTTTTTTTTTTTTCGTGATGATAAGACTAAATTAAAAATAATTTTCACTTTTATTGGTTTGATAGAATGTAGGTAGAGAGACTTATTTCTCTAACTTAACGACTCATATAACAACTTGTTTGCATTGAAACTATGTGGGTAGTTAAATGAAGAAAAGGCCCCCCAAAAAAAAAAGCCAAATATTGACACCAATGTATATAATTTACAAGTTCTATTATAATTATTTCTCATACCTATAGTCAAAGAGTGTAAATATTAGAATTTAACCACATAGATGGTGGCATAAACTGTAGTAATTAAATTAGATCTTGTAAAAATGTAAAATAAGGAGCTAACATTGTTTTTAGTATGTTAATTTCATGCTTTTTCTTCGTATTAAATTGAAGATCTAATAATGTTAGGAAAGAGAGAATAGTTTTTAACTAGCATTCTTCCATAGTTGGGTCCCTAACATGCATTATCGACAACTATTAATTATCACCGCTACTAGTTGTACACTTGTTAATTCACAACCATTTTCACTTACCACCATAATGTTTGCTAATAATAACTAGTATATTATTAGAATAATTATTTATATGATTATGGGTTTAATAGTAATTCTAAACCTTGCATATTTCACCCACCTATGAAAATACATGGTGGATTGATCACATGTTGTAGTCTTTGGCATGACATAACTCATGATGTATCCCTTGTAGCAAAATAACAATATAGAAAGCATCTATGACATTTCATGACACTTGATTTGTCAGTTCTTATGATTAGCCAACACCTAAAAACAAAAGGAATCGTAGTACAATGTATAGCATGATAGACACAAATATATGAGGAATAAGCTTGAACTATTTTTGAAAAGATTCTAAATACAATTAGTTCTTTTGGTATTTATAGTTTGATAATCTTACAATAAGTAAGGAAACTGAATAATATCTAAATCTTAATAAGTCTGAAAATGAATAAAATCAAGATATACTTTCCTAAAATAATTAGATCTTTAAGACCTGGTATATTTCCAAAAAATGTAAATTTGATTTCCAGAATAGTGCCAAATGGTGAAACTGTTTGCTCAAAGCTATAGTATACTCAAATAAGTTTTTATTGATATATTATAAGCTCTATAACTCTTCATATATGAAAAGTTATGGTCTTTTAAAGTTAGTTCTAAAATAAAAAAAGAAAATCAAAAGCTACAATCTTTTGGTTGCTTCTAATGGCTTTTGAGTACTTTTTGACTTATTCATGTTCTAACTCTTATTGCTTCTAACCTTATTTCACCTTTTTTGTTGATCCAAGTGTTCCATACATTGCAAACCTAAATTGTCTATGCCAGATCACCAAAGAGTAAGCAGAAGCATAGTAACTTACCTAACTAGTAATAGACTCACCTTGATAACTATTCCATATGAATAATCAAAATCAACATAAATAGGTGCATAATTGAGCATAATAACATTTAGATTCCAATTTACATTTAATCTCGTCCAATTACACTTAGTTAATGAAATTTGCTACCTTTCAATTTCTTAGCTAGATACTGTCTTTAGTAGTAAATTGCCCCTTGCGAGTTACTAAGCACTTAACATAACTTCTTTTTGATTTCCTAGCCATGAACACCATAAATGGCTACTTTACAATCAATCAATTCTTTATGGGCCTTGAAATTAGATTTACAACTCCCAAATTGTTTCTTTTAATTTTCTAAGCCACTTAAAAGACTCCAATTGGTTAGTCCACTATCCATATACCACATCCCATATTAAGGGTGGGAATCTCACTTTATCTTGACATATTGACTCATATAGATAGCCATCATAAATTGATCCATAACTCGTATGTGCTACTTTATATTAGGAGTAAGTGTTACATATCTAAGTTGACTTAAGTTGCTTTATTCCAATTTTTTGGCCTTCTAAAAATGCTATAAAAGGATTATTTATGACTCATATACCTACCTTAGTAGTAGAGTAAACATCTTATAATAACATAACTAACTATCAATCAACACTCAACATGTGATATTTAAGTGTCTCGTCAATGTTATTCTCGTTTTAACTCACATGACACAAAAGTAAGACAAATGCAATTACAAAAACAAACAATAAATTATCCGTAGGGTACCATAATACTCAATTTAAATAATGCACCATTTATATATGGTGGTTTCTATAGCTCTTATTCTTTTAGCTAAGATGGTTAAGGAAATGTACTCTTTTCCATGACTCCAAAAGAGATTATAAGCATGACCAAATGGTGCTTAATAGGAAAACAAAAGGGAAGCACATGTAATATTTATTTGTTGGCTAGTCTAGAATACAGGAGTAGAAATACTTAAGGCTACAAGCAAGGAAAATTTTAGATTCAAGGGTAAAATCTTCACCAACTCGGATTGATGATAGCCATAAAAGTCTAAATCAAAAGAATTGCTTATGAGAAGATATGAGAAAGGAACATGATAAAGAATGTCGCCTTAGAGGCTAGCTTGAAGAGAATAAGAGGTGCAATTAACCAAGACAATATGGTTAGTCAACTAGTAAGTTCCCTTAATGACTTTCTTGTATACATTTATTATTTAATACTTTGGCTTTATTATTTGCTCATGTTTGAAATCATGATATTTAAGTTGTAAGATAATATGGCCTTTAAATATAAAAACACAAAATATAATGAACATAAGCTACACTACTTACTTAGGTTGGATATTTGAAAAGGATTTCTCTATTCAACCAAGTGTTGGCAAAAAATAATGGGTTAAAAGTTAGCTAATATCATGATATTCAAATGGCAAGTAATATCATTTTAGTTGTAAGCTATACAAATACAAATATAACAAATTATGTAATAAGAACACATATAAATATAAACTAAGATACTGATTTAAATTGGATATCTGGAATTGCTTTGATAATCTAATCTTGTGTTGGATTGAAACAATGGATCATAAGTTACTCAACATGGTTGATTTTCCATTATATTCACTAAAGTAAATTATCCATGAGTTATAAGTTTTAAGCTGATTCCAAGATTGATATTAGGTCATATCCTATACCTTAATCTATGAGCATATGTTTTGCAAATTTAGAAGCGGAACATATCTAGTGATGGTTGATTTTTGTTCTAAGACTTTTCATAGCTATATGGATTTGCTAGGTTCCAGGATCTCACAAATTCTAATGCACATCTCTAGATATGGGCATGGTTGATTACTTTTGAACAAATAATCGGTGCACATATGAGATTGATAAAATTGAATGATGAGAATTTGGATTTAATTTTTGTAATGACTGTAATTACTTTAGTATAGGCTATGCATACCTATATGCTCAATATTTCGTTTACCATAATTGATACTTAAAATAGGTAATTGCATTTGTAATAAAACCTGTTATCTTTGAAATTAAATCACAACCTTGACTCTCTTATTAGAGTTGGGATTTTGATGGTGATTATGCTTTCTTATTGTAGTAAATTATGGGTGCTTATTTTTTATAAGATGAAGGATAGAGAGATGATTCCATCCTTCATTACATAGTAATGAGACTTTGGCCTCATAATATGTATTTTTTTTAATATTTAATTTTTTCAATAATTATAATGAAAAAGAGGGGATTTGAGCTCATTCACCCAGTGCAAAACTAGCATTTATACTATTAGAGTATAGGGTTTTGACTCACAAAATTGGTTGCTTACATATATTTATACATGTATATTAGGGGTGAATAGGTACAACACATTCCTAAACCTCGCCACCCTTACTCTATTATATGGCACTCTGAAACCATCCTATACTATGTATCTTATAGAACTTGGTACTTTATAGAACTTATAAATCATTTTTTTTTAATAAATTTCAATATGGCTAATTTCTATTTATTTTCTTTTCCTTTCAATTTCTTTCATTTATTTATTTTTTTACCATTTTCTTCACCGATCATTATCATATAAATATATCAATTTTAGTGAAATCTTAATCTCGACTTTAAATACTAAATAAATAATTGTAAATTGAACTCATTTGAGGGCTGACTTATTTTGGCAATAAGAATATTTGTAAATTATAAATTATAAATTACAATCTTTGAATTCACAGTTAGCATCCATAATGATGCTCTACGCATTACAAATTACTAAATCCTAACTTATTAACTAAACCTTTTTTAAATCTAGTATAAACCCTAATCTTAGATAAGGGAAAAAAGTACAAACATTAATCTAGACTAAATCTTACTTTGAACAATGTTATATAAATTTATTACGAAATATTCAAACCTAATATAAAGAAATTATTGCATCAAAAGAAAATAAGTTAACAACAAATCTTATTTAGATGGCTTCATGTATATTTTTCCTTTTTTAACTTTATTAGAGTTAGATTTAGTAAATGAGGAAGATGGAGCAGAAATAAAATACAACAAAGAAAAGACTAAGAAGGAAAAAACTGACATAAGGACATCAAGTTTAGTCTAGAGTTTCTCATAAGTTGTGTTTTGTTATTTTTTTAAGCCCGTACAAATGAAATAGTATAATTTTTTATTTATTAGTTTTATTTAATTATTATAAGAGGATAGGTTCAAGGTACCTTCGAGAGTATTTTGATCTTATAACTGTACTCTATCTTATAGATACTAATTCCCAAAAATTATTATTCATAACCTATCTTATGACCTTAAATACTCATCCAAAATCTATCCGATTGAGCAAGGTCTAAGTGAGTACCCTATACAATAGGGTTATTCACTCTTACCTAATATATATATATACACATACATATATACATATACATATATACATATTGTTCTCCCCTCCTCATCATCACAACTTATAAATGCTTTAATAATGAAGTTTTTGTTATTCCACGTTCAAAATTGTGACTTTTTACAAACCTGTTTGCCCCTAAAAGATATGTTATTTAGAACTTTCGGTTGTAATTAGAGAGATAGATAAATATTACATTTGATATTGTAAATGACCTTTTAAAATTTTGCAAATAGTAAATCGATATTTTTAAATTTTAAATAATTGTTGACAAAAGAAAAAAAATTCAGGTGATAGTTACAAAAATAGTCAAAGATCGGGTATGAAATGTGATAATTTACCCTTATAAAGATGGATTTAGAAAATCTAGGGGGCATACATCGATAGGGTGAGCACAATGGAGAATTTTTCTTAGACCAACTATAAGATACAATATAATGAGTAGAGAGACATACCCAACCTCATTTATTTCCATAAAAAGATAAATACTTGGGTCTTAACCAAATCATGACTAAGACGATTTAATCGCATCATTTCTTTTAGCTAAAGTCTATGAGGTTCTACCAACATTACACGCGAATTCCTTCAATTGCTAATGCTAACCATGACAAAGCAAAACGATCAAACGGAGTAAAATTTTTTTTTTAAAAAAGAAGCTTAATAGCATAAAATCGACCTTCATGATCCAAATTGCTCGATGATAAAAGTTTAGAAAAAAATAATTTGATATTCTGGCTCAAGAAAAGTTCTACAAGGTGGACATTAGTCGTGTGTTTGAGAGGTTGTTAAGATGGGGATTGAATTTAAATAAGGTTATAGGAAAATAAAATATTCTTCCCCTTTGTGTATCTGCTGAATATTCTTGTTTCTTTTTTTCTTTTCCCCTTTTCTAAGCGTTGATATATAAACATATAGTGCCTAGCCAATAAGCAATAAAATTGGCAAAATCTAGATGATGTAAAGAGTTTTAATTAGCATCAACGGACATTGTATCCGCCTAATTATGAGTAAAATATAACTTGGATATTTTATTCAAATTTTTATATAATAGTTAGGAATTCAGTTTTATATACCTAAGTAAATTTAAATACCGTATGATGAAGTGAAGCTGGCTTAATAAAAAGAGAGAAACCTGCAATATAATTACCCTTAAAGCTATATACTTAACAATAAAGATTATGAAGTGTAGATATCGAAATGGATTTATCCACTTTAAAAATTATAGGTGATTAAAGTAGGGTTGGTAAAGATGATCTCATCATGTCCTAAAATTTTCCTATAGGCTTAAATATAAACCATATTTTAGATGGATTTTCCATTTTTCATAAAGTCGATCTCGTTTGTCGACATTAATAAAAACAATTCGAGCATGATGATCAATCCTGTCAACCCTCGTAACCTCAAAGCACTTTTCCATATTCTGTCTGAAAGTGTTTTTTCTTTTTTTTTTGGTGAACCTGTCTGAAAGTTTTTCACTAGAGAAATCCATCTCTGCCAAAGATGTGTCTGTTTTATAGAAAATATTGTTCAGGTTCTTTTCCTCCCAATATTTTATTACAATAAAAAAAAAATTTAAATCATTAGATATTATTCTAGTAACACCAAAATCTATGGCTATTATTGTCTTTTATTGGCAAGTTAGGTGGCACATTGGACTGAAAATCAATAGTTAGTTGCTTGATTTATCATAACGGGAAATATCAATAGAAAATACGAAAGATGATTTTTAAAAAGAAAAAAAAAATCATTTTCCTGATTTTCTATTAACCTTTTTTTACAATTGTTAATTACCATTATTAGTAGCCAACTACTAGCATCACTTTTCATTACTATTTATTGCAAAAGCTTAATAATATCTGTAAACTGTCAAAATTATTACAATAATATCAGACGATTTTAAAACTTTGACAATAACTAATTTAAGCCCCAAAAAAAAAAAAAAAAAGAGCCAGAAAAAAGTTTTGTTGAAACAAACGCATCTAACTTATTACATCATGTGACACAACACACATAATAACACAGTAGCTACTAGCTACCCTCGCTTAAGCAGTTGCTTTCATTCTAATTTGGAGAACCGAAAGTAAGTAAAGCAGAAACCAAAATTAACTATCATGATGAGTTTACAAAACCAAAGGCACTAAATGAGATTTGACCATTATTAATTAAATGCTCCTACATTGGGGCAAGTGATGACACAACCCATTTTGAAGCATTTAAATATGAAGTAAGTGTATCTAAATCTGTGGTCAAAAGGTTTGTTACTAAGTATTTTCAGGTAACTGAATTGGGTGTGGTTTTGGCTGGTGGAAGAGCATCAGATGAGATTAGGTAGAGAAGTAAGACGAAAATGAGAGGTGAGGTTTTCGTTTTGAAAACAGTTGTAGGTAATGGTTGTTGTTCATTGTCTATGTATTTTTGGTGACTTCTCTTGTTTGCTGACTAGTTAATGTGGGTCCCCATGAAAATGACATGGAACTTTCAAAATGTATTTTAATGAATAGTAAAACTTCGGAAATGTATCCTCTTCATTTTTTTCATTTCTATCAATTTTTCCTTTTAAATAGTATCATATGAAGTCGATGATTAAAATTACAAGAAAGATGACATCACAATTACATCATAAGATGATTTAAATATTTAGGTAATATCAACTATTGATTTGAAAATTAAAAAAAAAAAAATAGAAATGGAGAGGATTTGAAACCATACCTCTATAATATCCATCCGTAGTTTGATTCCATAACAAAAAAGAGCGATTAAATTAGATGGGATCTACTTTGTTTCCATCATTTTATAATTGAAGTAGCTCTCTTTTTAGAATTAGGTTAAATTGGACTTACAACAATTATGAGGGCAAATATTGGTCATATGCACTTTGGATGATCTTATACTTTAAATGACCTTGGAGAACTCCTAATCTGACGATAGTTGATGCATCAATCGGGATGTGATTAAGGATGTAGAGGAGGAAGAGACAATTTTAATAGTTCTTCGATGTACATGATAGATAGATTTATTGTTCCTAAACAGGAGCCAAATGCTATTTGTTTGATTAGTTGTTCATCTTTTAGAGCATAATTTTGATGGCGCACCTATATTTGTTTGAAGCTTATTAAGTGTTAAATAAGGAGAATGGAGCATTTATATATAAATTTGGAGGTCATTCTTGACCATCAAATGATTTTACAGATTAACAAATAAGATGAGTCTTTCATAACATTTGTTAGAATATTTTGGTGATCAATGATGAGATGCATCTATTATTTAATATAATTAACTCCCCTTTTGTGCCTTATTATAGGTGATTTCTAATTAGGCTTCTCATGTCTTAAGACTACCAATAAGTTTTCTATTTATCTCGCAAGTGTAATGCATGTGGACATAAGGCATGTGGTCAAATTGGGGACTTAATTTTATTTAAGATATTAGACTTTATTTCAACATTTTTTTCTATTAAATTGAAGTATAAATATTTCCAAGGACTCATAAATAACATTATCCATATCTTAATTGCACAATTAATAAAAAATTGATAGAATTAGGTGAAAACAAATACTCACATCTTATACTTAGGGTAAGTGTAAAGGTAATTAATTGATGTGATTTTTTTTTCTTTTGAGAAGATTATACTATAAAGGAATGAAATGGAATTGCAATTCCATGGTAATATAATAGTGTTGGAATTAAGTTTGAATAATTATTCTTTTTTGTAGTTGACAGAACAAAATCATTATTTCTTTGTTCGATTGGTAGAATGGTTTTGAAGAAAAATGGTTGAATAGCTAATGAAAGTATCAGAATGCCCTTATATATGACTTATTATAACTTTCCAGCCTATTTACTTGGGCGTAATGGTTATTCCATTCCCTCCTTATTTCATATTACGCCATCTACTTGGTTTTGTGTCTCAAAATTGCGATTCTATAGAAATCCTTATTATTTGAAATTAAGTAATAGGAATTCCTTAATTTCAACTCATGAATCCCTATTCCTTGCAATATATATAATTTTTCTCCAAAATAACCCCATCCAAATTTTTGATAAACCACCACCATTAACTACCTAGTACCACCATCATATGGACAATAGCACCAAAACCATAAACATCGACCACTACTAACTATTTATCACCATCAACTATGGACCACTATTATATGGACTATAGCACCAAAATCACTTGCTACTATTTGACCACCATAAACATCGATCATTGCCCTTATTATGGGTTCAAAAATTGCTTCTTTTTCTTGACCCTTTTTTTAACTGAACAAACCTGTTCGATAGATTTTTATACAATTTTAGGAAGATTCTATGGCCCTGTTCATCTTTTTGACAGGACCAATTCCATCTTCTATCTCATTATTTATTCACATATTTTAAAATCTAAACCATCAAAATCAAATTTTTTTAATGGTTTTGATTTAAAAGAGTGCAAATTAAGGATGAGATAGATAATGGTACTGGGCCCGTAAAAAATAAGAATTGAATTATAGAAAAATCCATGATTTTAATGAATATGTTGAAACCTAAGACGCCATCATATCGGTGAAAATCAATAGGAAACATATGTTTTGTTCATCACTTCATTTTCTATCTATAAATTTGATTTCATTCCATCAATAAAACAGATTGAGAATTTGAGTTGTAAAATTTTTACGATATGTAATAGAGAAGTAGAAGAAAAACTAGATCTAAGGGCTATTAAAGAAAAAACCCAAAGGTAAAATGGTTTTGAGTTTCTCGTGGAGAGAGAGAACCAGGACACTTGAAATGGAGAGAGAGAGAGAGAGTGGTGAGAAAGGGTAATTTTGTCATTTAAGTTTTATTACACATGTATTCCTTATATGTTTTTTAATCAAAATGAATAATATAATAACTGTTATTTGCTTATTTTATTACTAAAGATTTAGGATTTCATTCCCCCTTATTCAATTTAGTGAAGTGACCACGTTGTTCATGTTCTTTTGAAAATAAAACAAATTCACAAAGTATATGTAAATACAAATATATTGTCTAATTAAATTAGAATATAAATATATTTTCAACATATATATATATATATACACACATACAATTGTTATATTTCATTTTTCATTTATAAATTTTAACATCAATTCACCACTAGTTAAATTAGAATAGAATTATATTTTCAACATGTAAATACATATATTGTACACATAATTGCAATCACAAACATATATGCACAACATACATACATATACATACATCAATTATTGATAATTTAAAATATCAAATATTGTGTTAATATTAACTTGTTTTCATTAATTCACCACTAGTGCACATAAGTTAAAAAAAAAAGTGTCGAGAACAATATCTTTGCGAGGATAAACCACATAACTTGTTAAACAAAAGCTATTTGTGTATTATTATAGAGTAACAAATTACCCATCTATTGTAAATCTCCACCATATGACTATCCTGTTTCATCAATCATTAATAAATTAAATTATCAGATGTTGTGGATAAAATTAACCTATTTTCCATATCAATTAACCACTAGTACATAGGAAAAGAAAAAAATATGTTATTTGCATGACAATGTCCTCATTAGGATAAATTGCATGACTTACTAAATAAATTGACTTATTTATGTTTTATTGTAAAAGTAATAGATTCAATCCCATAAATATTCCCCATAAGTGCATGATGTATCTATTATTAAACTAACTTTTTTGATATAAATTTAAGGGGAAAATAGAAGTAATCATCCTTAACTTTGACATAAGCACGGATTTACCTCTCTAAACTTTTAAATATTGCAAATTACCTGTCAAACTTTGATCCTATAGGTTGTAAATAAACACAATAATTTCTAACATTGATGTGGAAAGATCTCTAAACTTATTAAAATATACTTCTAAACTTTTTAAACTTTAATAATAGTATAACTTTTTTTAAACTAAAAATGAAATATTTTTATGTTGTTAATTTATAAAAGTTTGGGAGGGTGATTTGTAACATTTAAGAGTTTATGTGTAAATTCACATCTAAACTAAAATTTAAGGGGGTTATTTGTAATTTCCTTTATATTGATATGTAAAACTTTACAAACAATCCGTTTTTCATTGGAAAAGTAACAAACTCTATCAATATAACCTATTAAACAAAATAACCAACCTGTTTCTTCGATTATTGATAATTGGGAAAAGTAAAAAGCATCTTCAATGTTTACCTTTTTTTTTTTTTAGTCTTTATCTTTTCAATTTTTTAAAAGTTTTTAATGTTTATAAAATTTAGCAAAAAGGCACTTTTAACTTATGGTGTTAAATTTTAGGGTACATATTAATCTCTAGTCATATTTTATTGGTACAAGTACTTTTATTAAATAAATAATATAATAAACTATTAAAAATAAATATACTAATGAAAATATAGAAAAATACTTAAAAACTTAAAAAGATCAAAATAAAGAACAGCAATAAGAAAAAATAAAAAATTTGTTTTGACCACCCTAAAGGAATAGAGTAGCCAATAGCTATTAAAGGGGTCATGATGGCTATGTTTGGATAAGGAAGTGGTACCTATTAACGGCCATAATGGTGGCCACTTATTGCTATGAAAGGTCACACAACCCACTTATCCATACATGGTTGTTTTGGTCACCCCTTTCTCTTAGAGTAGCATCGACTAATTTTTTAAATTTTTCTTATTTTTTATTCTAATTTGTATATGTATTTATTCTTTTCCAAAAGAATTATTATTTATTTATTTAATAATTACATGTTGACTAATCATGCATTGCTATATGTCTCACCAATGAAAAAATTAACAGAAAGACTTATTTGACAAAAAATAAAAAAAAAAACATTAAGGATTAAAATGAAAGAAATAATGACTAAAATTGAAAAAGGAATAAATGTTGAGTAATTTTTTATACTTTTTCCTTGATAATTTAAAATATTAAACATTACTAAGTAACATGTCTTCTACCTTGATAAATCATTAGAACATAATTAAAAACAAAACTAGAAGACATAGTATATAGATGTTGTACGAAAAATATAAACAAAAAAGTTGATAAACTTTTCTAAAGCTTTAACCATTACCTAGTACTCCTCAAACCATCTTTGCATGATTTAATTGGAGCTTAGGTGGGAGACTAAAAAGTAAAATCATTTACTCAAGCTCTTAACCCTTGGATCATTTACATAAGGCTATTCATTTTTTTTTTCAACATCTCTATACTTATTGGTATTATTTACTATATCTTAAGAGCTTTACTTATTTCTTGCATCATTTATCAAGTTTTTAATGGAAAATAGTAACTCTATAGTAGAGTCCTTATTTCTTGGGAAAGTACAAGTAGTTTAAGAGATCTCTTCCATAATTGAAGGTAGTAGTATCTCAATGGATATATCCTTTATCAGTTCCTCTCTTTATCTAGCTCCTTAATGACACTATCAGGGCTTCTAGCATAATCTTTAGCATAAAGTTATAACTCATCAAAACAAGGAAACCTTTCATCTTAAATGGAGTTACATCCTTGTGACTTTAGAAAAAGAAATATATAATAAGATTAATTTAAAAAAACATATATAATCATACAATGATATAAGTATTTATTCACAAATAAATACGTTTCCTAAACTTGATCTTTAGTAATAACTATTTTCACTATTAGATCCCATCCAAAATTACTAGTGCAATTTCCATAAATCTTATCATAAATGATGCTCCAATTCTTTTCTAAATTTTTTATAACTCAATGCATGGCTTAGCTTTTAAAGCACAATTAGAAAGCTTTGCACTTAGCATTCTTTTAAATTTCTTAAGAAATCTAGTTTTGAAAACTATATTTACATTATGTATCCCTAGATTATGTAATTTTATCATACAAGCCACCAATGCATTATCCTTAATGGAAGTCCATTTTCTCTTACTTCCCTTTATCATTCAATTGATAGGGTTCATTGACAATTGAGTTCCCTCCATATATATTTACAATAAAACAAAAGAATTGACATTTTAATAATTACGTGTCGACATATAAAATATGTAAAAACATTAATATCTAATAAAAATATTATGTTATTACATAATAGAAATTGTAAGTACAAGCTAATAAGTAGTGAATAACGGAAAAACACAAAAGTAGCTTGTTACATAAACATAAAGGAAAAAACAAACATTAACAATGATTGTCTCTTAATCCCCTTCATTGATCAAACATTTTATTAGCTAACTCTTGCTTTTAATTATTCTATGTATCATATCCCCAATATCAATATTAGCTCATCTTCATTTTCAATAACGTTTCCTTTAACTTTATCTAATTGATCCTCAAGTTGATCATGTGTCATTTTCCTTCTAATGAAGTTATGGAGATGACAACAAGTATGCTTCTGAACAACTCTTGTGGGGGGTTTTTGGTTGATGCTTTTGATGCTATTCATTCAAATGATATCTTTGCTTTTTATATGGTGCAAAAAGGTCCTCACAAGTTGGATAGCCTCCATCGATTAGATAAGAACATCTTATATTCAAGAAAAGAAAACTTGATTGTAATTCATACAAGATTTCTAAAAGTGGTTTATTTATTTATTTTAACCTAAGAATTTCCATGTGGCACTTTAAGCCCATTATTCTTACTAATTGCATCTTCAAGAACTCTACTATTAGCTATAGAACCTCCAACTAGGTAATACATAGATAAATTACATATTTGGCGTGCACATGCTAAACACATTTGTAGCAATTTTATTCTTGTGAGTTCTATATCTAGGTTTATCCTTGGGTGGAACTCTAATTCCAATGTATATCTTGTTTAAGATACCTAAACAATTCTACATAAAGTATATATGTTAAATTTAACATTATTATTGAAATTTCATATTGTATTTATAAAAATATAAAAAAAAAATTGTCACTTTACCTTGAAGAACTTCCATTAATTGGTTTTGAATCTAAGATTTTCAATTCTTTTTTAAAATTAAGGTAACGCAAATATAAGTGATTGGTAATATAGTGTTTTTAGTAAAAACTAGACTTTCACAAAAAACACACACAAGAATTTTCATATACATTATATATGTACAAAATCTTTTATATTGAAGCACATGAGGCGGGTAGGAATAATCTATTCACTAGAATTTTCTTAGAAAATCAATTTGCAATTAAATAAAAAAATGCTTAGAAAATATAAAATCCAAACATTGATACATGTACAAGGAAATGCAACAGAGAAGAAAGTAGCTTTAAGTAGGCATAACAGTTTCAACTTCTTCACTCAATTTGTAACTTCACACAATTTTGGGCTCTGATCAATCTTTAGTGTTGAACTTCTATTGCTTGATAACAATGTCACTTACAAGAAAAAATAGATAGTAATCGCTTTAATAACTACTCATTCTTTTTATGGCAACACTCTCTTCCATTATGTAAACTAAAAAGAAACATAATCACATAATATGGAAAAAGCAACTCATCCTAAGCAAAAAAGTAACTTGATGAGAAGGAATATACTTGTTTAGGATGCCTCTAATTAATATATATATATATATTTTTTTTTGCCTTTTCCTATGACAATGCTCTTCTTATTGTAAATATTGATTACTAGAAGTACTTACTATATCCATAAATCATTATTTGCTAAGTTTTAAATTTCTCATATGTGAAATACTTTGAAACATATGTCTTGAAAGAATGCATCCATTTAACAACAAAAAATTATTCCTATAAACAATATGTCACGATAATAGACAATGAGAAATAGTAGTTAAAACTCAAAACTATTATTCAATGCAATATTTAGGAATTTTAGCTATTCTTCTTCTAGTAAGAAAATTTCATGATAAAGAAAGAGACAATCAAAACTAGCTAACCATGTTCATAGATGAAAGAGTTGTGCTTATATTTGGAGATGTTATGTTTATCACTAGATATGTAGCAGCATTTTTGCTAAAGGAGATATTGTGTGAGGTAAGGGACAAATATGGAAGATAGAAGACCATAGTTGAGTAAGGCAACATAAAGTGTAGTATAATGTGTTTTAAGTTTTAAAGAGGGTAAAGTAGGAATAATGTAATTATGAAAGGGTTATTTTGGGAAAAAATAACAATAAATGATGCAATTGCTATTATTTACTCTTTTGTAGGTAGTTGTTATCTCTTATTTTACATAATAGGAATTGTTGGTTGGTGTAGTAGAAAATATAACTAAATATTTGAATAATTATCCTATAATGAATACAAGTAGAATATTTCACAATTTTATCAACAAAACGTGCAATAAAGTTGTAATCAATCAATTACTGAGCAAATAAAGGATAAGAAATTATGCTCATTTAACTGAAATTTTTACAAAACTTTGAGTAATTACAGCTTTCTCTCTTTATTGAATATTTGTTAAACTATAGGTCTCTCCCTAGATTTCGCCTTGAATTTGACTAAAGTACGTCAATATTGAAGCCTAAATTAGGTTTGGACCCACCTTAAGACCAAAAACCCCCTTCATTTTGAGTTTTCACTAATATGTGCTAAAATTTTCAAGTTTTCATCATGCATTGAAGTTAATGTTTTTGAGTTTAATTAGATTTTAGTTTGAATCAAATTAGAATATTTATAAAGCACTAATGCTCAAATTGATTAAGGGCTTTTGCTCACTACCATGAGGAGAGCTTAGTCAATACATTCTTATGGCTACCTTTCCTAGGAGCACTTTGAAATCGGCATACCAAATAAGTAGTTTTCATCCTATTATTGCTATTTTAAGGCTTTTTTTTTTCAATAAAAAATCAACTCCATTAAATACAACATATATATATATGTATATATATAAAGCAAAAGTTCTCATGTGCCGTTTTTTTTTTTTTTGTGGTTTGGGTGGGTGGATAATAGACTATTTTATTTACTAGTAAGAGTTTTTGTACAAGCTTGTTTATAGGGGCATACCCCCATCGTATACAAAAGAGAGGCTAAGGCCTCTATTAGCTACTCAAACAATAATTGATTTGTTTGCAGTTACAAAAGGCATGGAGTCTCTTTGCAACATTGTCAAAACTCTCTACGACGGCATAAACATATACACTTCCTTAGCTGTCATAGATCTTACTTCATTGGCTAGATAGTTTGCTACCTTATTTGCTTCCTTTGGTGCAAAATAGTTCTTACTTCATTGGCTTGATGGTTTGCTACTTTATTTGCTTCCCATGGTGCAAAAAGTAGCTCGATTGCCTTGAAGTCGATAAGCTTTTCCTTGCACAAAGAAAGCACTTATGAAGTAAATTTAGGATAAGTAGTGTTTCCTTTCAACATGTCATTGGAGAGCTTAGAGTCCATTTGTACCTCATCTTCTGGAATCCCAACTTTAAATAAATCAAGACCCCAAAGTAATCCCCATAGTTGAGCTGCCCTTTGTCATTTTTTATTACCCCTCCCACAGTGGCATCATTAGTTCAATTTAAGAAAGGTCCCATCTGTATCTAGCTTTGGCCATCCTTTTTGCTGGGCAGTCCATGTTACATTTTTATAGACTTTGATTGCCAAATGTCCATTTGCTAATACTTTAGCTTGAATCCAAGCATTACTGGGATCAAAAACCCTCATTGCATCTCTTGAATAAGATATTATTTTATTGTTTCCAACTTTGCCACAAGAAAAATAGCAATAGAACCCCCTCTGATGCTTGAGGTTTGATTGGTGAGCTTTTGTTGATGCAACAATGTTGTTTCAACCAATCTGTATGTGTGCAATTTCAGTATATTTTTATATGACAATGTGGGCAGTACCATGCCTGTATATTTCTTTGTGCCGAACTGTTTACAACAGGCAATGCATCCCAAACATCCTTTCTGGATGAATATCTGAATTTTATTAGGTACTTTTAGCTTTCAAATCCATTGATAGCTATTATGGTTTTGGCTTTTGTGTCACATGCTTTAACAGTATTGACAGACAAACAACTTTGCAAATGAAAAATAGTTCCCGAGTCAGTACCCACATGTGCACATCGCTTTCCAAGTAGTAATGTCTTTCCATGCTCGTACAACAGTCAATGTTTCCTTGTCTTGACCTATTGGACCCTGTGTGATGTCTCTAAGTATCCTACAACCGATGCTTTCACCATTACCCAATTGTATAAAGCTATGTTCGAGTAAACTCATTGTTTCAACATACCAAACTTTTCCATAGAGGGGATGATGATGGAGCCATTGGTAAGCGTTTTCCTCCTACATTAATTTCTACACTTTGCTGAGAAAAGTCTACTCTTAAAGTGTGTGTCTTTGATGAAAGGATCATGCTCTTTTCATTTCAAACACATGATTTCTCATTCTTAGGTTTATCAATCCAAGTCCCCCATGCTGTGTTGGCTTCCAAATTTGATTCCAAGCTATCCTTTTTTTATTTTTGGCTGCATGTTCCCCTTCCAAAAGAAAGAGCAGGTTATTTTGTCACCGGTGTCAATTGTTTTTGAGGATAGGCTCATGGCTTTCATATAGCAGCATGTTGTTTCATGCAACTTTTGAGTTTCTCGCAACACTAATAATAAAATACTTCAGGTTTGCATGGAATTGAAAATAGCTTAGATTTGAGAATTGAATATACCATATGTTGAAAGTTCCCATTTTCATAAAATTCACCTCTTCCTGACTTTGTTGCTTTTCATGAATAAAAATCACTAAATTGGTAATTTTCGAAATTAGAACTTATTAGATTTCTCAAAATTATGACTTAAAATTGAGGGTTTTCTCAAATAAAAAAGAACATGGTTATGCATCTTCTAAGCAGCCAAAAGGATTAAACCAAAAAAAGAGCCCAATTTACTCAAAATAGATAATTCTGAAAATAATAAAAATATTATCTTTTTACCCTATTTTTGTCGAACAACACCCGCTGGAGAATAAAAGTAAAATAACACTCTGCATGTATCTCATATTGTTTAACGTGAATTCGATTACATTCAGAAGCAGAAAATAAAACTTACACCAGATGTATACATATATGACATGATAAAAAGAAACATAAAAATTGTAGAAAATATTTCCAAATAGTTATAAAGGTATAAATAATGAGGAGGTGCTCAGATAGAAACTTGAATGGATTGGAATTTTATCCTCAAAACACCTTCAGATTAACGAGATATTGAGATCATCATCACTGCACCATCCAATCATTTTCTCATACATGAAAAAAATAAATAGATAAATAACTAAATAAATAAAATTCCAGAATGTGATACACATGCAAAGTAATTTATAAGGGAGAAGGAAATAAAAAAAAAAAAAAAGAACATGGGTATTTCACTGGATGATGATGGGAAATTGGCGGAGCGGATGAGTTTTCCATTGAGGGAAGACGGTATTAGGGTTATGGTTTTGTCCGGAGAATCCTGTGGCCCTCTCTTTTATAGCAGGAAATAAAGGCCCAAGCTTCATGGGCTTACTTGATTATGTCAGCTTCACATTTTCTTTTCTTTTTCATTTTTTTTTAACATAGCTTCACTTTTGGTTAAAAATATGTTATTTGAGAAACTATATTCGAATTTGATCACAGATTTCATTTTAATAAGCTACAAAGCCACAAGATATATTTTCATAAAAAATTTTAAGTCTCTTTTAGTTAATTTTATATGCTAAGATTGTTACAGTACAGTGAAGTAAAATCTCTTAATAGAATATATTAGACTTGAATTCTATTTTGAAGTTATAATATGCAGTTAGTAAAAATAAATAAAAAATCACATGAGAAAAATGAGGGTTTAAAAATATATTTAAGAAAAATATTTCAGTTAATATCATTAAATATGATATAAGTGGATTGGTTTGTTGGTACCAGTTGCCACCATTACTTTTTACCACTTGCCTCGAGTTAAAAGATAAAGACACTGACAGAATGCTCAATGGCTTTAAGTTAGTAATATCTTGAATTTAAATTTGTAATTAAAAATTTTCTTGATATTTTTAAATTTGCATTTTGTCATCTTTCGTGGTATCAGATATTTTTAATTTCATTTATTCTAATTTTATTAGGTTTCAAGATGCTAAAACGCTTTGTCATCTATAATTCTATATTTTAAAACCGGTACATATGGCTTTCGGATCTCGGAACAAAGATTTCAGGACACCATTAGCAGCATACGACGTAATAACCTATCTCGATATGAGTAAATCAACTCAGGAGGGACTCCGGTGGTTTGATTTTTACTTATACGATTTGATGATTTATCGAATTCAAGTCTAAATTTTATATTTTTAATTAGGTAAATTGTAAATGTACCTCTTATGTTTCTTTTATATGTACTCAACTCTTTTACCTTAAAAATTGTACATTTACACTTTAAGATCTTTACCAAAATGTGCATTTAATTCAAGAAATTTAAAAATAGTTGCATTTTAAATAATTTTAGAGGACTAAATGCACGTTTCATTAAAGATTTATAGGTGTAATATGCATGATTTTTAAAAAATAAAGAGTTAATGTCAATGTCACATTTGATATGAATGAATGATTTAAAATGGACTAGAATGCGGTTAAAACGAGAAATCTTTTTTCTATGTTTGTAAATGCTTATAGAGTGGAATAGAATGGAATTATATCGAATGTGTAAATAATGTTATTTAAAAAAATGCTCTTAATTATTGTATTTCATAATTTATTTGCATGTTAAATAAATAATTTTAATTAATCCTAGTTAATGAATGAGAAATATAATTACGATTTTTCTTTTTGAATATACTTTTCAAAATGGGAAAAAGGAATGAAAATCAAAATTATGATTCCATTTTGATCCATTCTTGTAAACCAAAAATGACATAAGTGCTTGCAAAGTAAACACAAGGGATTATATTTGCAGTTAAGAAGAAAAGATGATGACTAAAGTAAAAAACTTCTATTATTAAATAAATAAATAATTGATTAGAAAAACAAAATCTAAAATTTATTGTGAGATAATTAACAATCAACTAATTAGAGGACAGAATTGGTGTTGCATAATTTATACCTTTTTAATCAAACTTAATGTAGAGTGAATTTATGATATGATATTGTTTTCTTGATGGAATACAAGAAATATCCTCCTTTTCAATCATTATAAAAGATATAGTTGGCAAAAGCATTAAAATTGGTAACCAGTAAAAATCAAACTAACAAAATTACGAGAATCGATCATATAGAAATGGAAGAAAGAAAATCTTTTAATTTTTTTAGGGCCATTTCACTTAATTTTTCTCCTTTCTTAAGCTTTGGTCATAGTCGTAAAAGGTGTGAGAATGAATCGTATTGATTCTAACCCTAAATTAGTTACCAACAAAAAATTCTAACCTTAAATAACTTAAATACTAATTATCTCATAATAAAATTTGGATACTCCTTCTTTTTTACATTGATTAAAATTTATTAAATTATTTATTTATTTTTTATTCATCGACATTTTTTATTTTAATTGTCATCTTCCTTTCTAAAATTAAAAAAAAAAAAAAGTTAAATGGTAGATATACCACCTTATGTTTGCTTCATCTACACATGATTTGTTTATCTTCGAAATCGTATGTTTATACCTAGAAATCCTTCAAGAACATGCATTTAGAACTCTAAAGGTAGTTAAAATGTATATTTTTAAAAGATTTGTATGCGTTTAGACCTTAAAAAGTAGTAAAAATTCACATTCTTAAAAGAATTAGCATCTAACTATACGATTTTAAAAATAAGAGGATTAAATGCATATGAAATAAACGTAAGGGGATGCTTTTGTAATTTGCCCTATTTTATTTGATAACCACGAGGAGTGAGTTAATATACAGTAAGTAGGGTATGAAATCCTAATCATATCTTATCTTGTAAAGTGTATGTTACCAAATTTTGATAAGGAAGTTATTTATAACACTTTTGAACTACTTTGGAACTTTTTATATCTTGTAATCTGTACATGATATAGAATATGCTATGAAACTTATAAATTTTGTTATTTTTCCTATTAATTTCAAGTTTATTGTGATATCAAAAGAGTAATCTAAATGTGATATTATAATTTTTTTATATGTAAAATCTATGAAACTTATAGTAAGATTTGTGAAATTAAAAATAAAAAGAATAATTTTTCTAGATTCATCATTTTTAAGTTACTTAGAAAATGCAAATGAACAAATGAGAAATAGTAGAAAAAATAAAATTGAAGAAGAAAATAGTGACTAGTACGGGAAAGAATTAAAATGTAGAGTCAGAGAGGTTGCATTATATTTTACTATTTAGGGTTATTAAATTATGATTTTAACATTTTTTTCTTTTTATTTAAACATTTTTTTGGTTGAAAATATATAATATTGTTATTTGTTAATATTATTTAATAACTTTTTTTAGGGATGGGATATCCTAAAACTTATACTATTTGCACATCAAAATATAGATTTTAAAATGAAAACAAAATAAAAAGACCTCATACAATACACTACTACTCTACTCTACGAGGGCAATTTTCAAAAAAAGGATCGAGTTTAATCACGGCATGTGTTTATTTACTTGCAGCCCGTGAGCTCATTCAATGTGTTTATTCCTTCCCTTGTCTTTTTATAGCCGATTTTAAAAAGCCAACTGAGCTAAGCAAATCTAGCCAAGCCCAACCCAAGCAAGCACTGACGTGTACAACGGCCGCCAGACAGCACAATTGCTGTCTTTAGGACGACATTCCAAATATAGTCAGATGAATAAGGAAAATACTAGAATCCAGTTCAATTCGAAGCGACCGCTTGTTATGTTTCACCGTTTCCTTTCTTCTTCTACATGAATTTCCAGATTATGTTCTGAAGGGGGAGGGAGAACCAAAATGGAGACACTAATGGAGGATGAAGAATACAATTGGAGAGATGTGAAGCTTCCGAATCTAATAGCGAAGCCAGAGCTAGAGAGAGAAACGGTAGAGAGAAGGAGGGGGAGAGACATAATTATAGCTGTCGATCATGGTCCAAACAGCAAACATGCCTTTGATTGGGCCCTTATCCACTTGTGTCGTCTCTCTGACACCTTGCATCTCGTCCATGCCGTTTCAAGTAACCCTTCTCGCCCTTCTTTCCCCTTTGTTTCTTTACTTTCCCCCTTTTAGGTTTTTTTTTTTCATTTATTTTTTTTTTATGGTGTTGACTGTTGCTTGCACGATCAGAAGTCTGATGTTACGAATGAAACAATAATGTTTGATTTCATGCTGTTGTAGTTTCTATTTCTTTTTCGTCCTTGTGGTATTTCTAATTAAGTCCCATTAATTTAGCCCGGATGCCCGGATATGGTCATACTTTTCAATATTGATTACATGTTAAATGATCAAAGGTTGTTTATTTAGTTTCGAAACTAGTGTACAACAATTTCTCTTTTATCAAGCTAGGACATGAATAGGATGAGAGGATAGCAAATGTTTTTAGATACCGAGCGCAAAACCCTACATAGCAAATGATATGCAGAATTTTGTAAGTGCAAAGGAATGAAAAATTTGAAGTTATTACCAACGATGATATCTTGATTTCTTCTTCCATGGGGTAGTTTGAAAACATGTTGATCTTTACCATTCCAGTCTATATTGAGTAGATAACCTAATAATCGATAGTAAATGGGTCAGTTAAAGCTTTTGAATGCCAGCACTGAATGAGCAATCCGTTAAGATTTCTTGGATTGAAGGAATGTTGATGGATCATGAGATCTTCTATACATTTCTTATGCATGCTTAGATGCTACATTGGATTTGAATTAGATTTCCGATGAATTGACAGCCACCAATTGGTTTAAAATGGCAAATATGCTGCTATTTTCATTTTGGATCTTTCCAATAATTCATGGTGGAGATGCAGACCTATTTTTACCTATTCCCCCAATGTAGTGGTGGACCCAGGATTGGCTGCTATAAGAAAAAATTGAGGAGACCAAAACCATTAAAATAACATTGCTGTGAAGTCAGTCATTCTCATTACAGAATTCCATTTGGATTTCGTAATACATGCTATCTATGCACCGTTAGGACGTTGTGAATAGAAATGACACACATTTCAATCCATCTTGTCTCTGGCGAAATGTATGATCAGCATTTTTGAATCTTTCCTTTTCTTGTCAGGTAAGGTTAATAAGTGCATTAAAAAAACCCTTTGCAATATCCAATAATTTAAGGATGTGGATTCATCAAAATTTGAAAATAATTAGAAAAGAGAAGAACTAGGAAGTTAAAAGCGAGAACTGTTACCACAGGCTCGATGTGTGTGCACTGGAGTTCTTAAAGATTTAATTAGACTGGTACATCCATCCAAATCTGACATGTGAACACAAGCTAGCATACTTGAATGCAATGCTGATATAGAATTTTTAGATTTTTGCTGTTCTTAAAATTTACATATGTAGAGTTGTGATACTCAACTTAAAGATTGTACTAATTGAAGTATTTCTATTACAATTGTTCCCAGGAAAATGCATTGTCATATACTGTAATGTTGTAAAAGGGAAATCAAAATTAGTTGCTGGTCAATTCCATCCAAACACATTACATAAACTTTTTTTATTGATTGCTGTATTAAAAGAGACTCATGAAAAGAAAACTTTCAATGCTTTGTGCATCATGTTTTTCATTCATAATTGTTTTGCTAATCTTAGACTGGATTATATGTTATGTAGGATTTATGATCCAGGGTTGTTGTGTAGGTGTTACAAATGAGATTGTTTATGATCAGGCTCAAGGGCTTATGGAGAAGCTTGCCGCAGAAGCTTTCCAAGTTGCAATGGTAAGTTGAACACATCTACAGTCCATTTTCCTGTTCAATTCTCTGTGCAGGGCCTTCTAGTGGACTTTGTGCATTATCTGATTGAATTCTTGGCTAGATTCTGTTTGAATTTTTCACTATAGGGGAATTTTGCACGACAGATTTACTTCCTAAGCAAAATCTGTCTCTTGTAATTTTATGTGATTATGCATTTTTCTCGGAAATTCAAAAGCTTATAGATTACTTTTATAATGTACACCGAACATCAAGAATAATTTATCATGAGATCTTAAAATTGTTCTCACATACCTGGTCTACTATTGATTGACTTATTAGGTGCGTGCAGGATTCAGTTGTTCATGATGCTTAAAAGGTTCGCTTATATATACAAATGTAATGCCGATTGCACTTATTTCATTGTTAAAAATATGTTTTAACTGTTTCTCCTCCCAACATGATAGCTTGTTAGTGTCAGGAAATATTTAATGAGTGGCAATTACGTTGTGAATTTGAAGCATCCTGATTTTTGCTCTTTTGATTGCATTACAAAGAAAACAAAGATGTACAGATTCATCCTTTAGAACTTCAATTTTTTGCTGTATTTGATCAAATTATTTTGTCTTGATGTACAATTCATAACCTTCTTTCTTTTGGTAATCAATAGCAACCTGCTGAAATATGCTAGTGTGACAATGGTCTTGAACTTTCAGGGAAAGGCTGCAATTTGCTGAAAATTTATCATTAACTATGAAGAATAGCCTGGTTACGTGAATACTGAAACACGTTGGCATGCTTATTCTGATGGATCTCTTTATGCTGCTGAGAGGGTTAATGGCTGTGAATTTTCTGTCTTTTAAAATCTAAAAATTTTCTTGTTATTGTTGGATGTTCAGGTGAATTCTGTGGCTCGGGTTGTTGAAGGAGATGCTGGAAAGGTAATATGTAAGGAAGCAGAGCGAGTTAAGCCTGCAGCTGTGGTATTAGGCAGCAGAGGCAGAAGCCTTATCCAAAGGTTATCCATGATCCTGCTCTCTCCTCATTGCACTTCCTCACCACCATTTTCTTTTCCTCAGTTTATTCTTGTTGGGTTTCTGCAGTGTACTTCAAGGAAGTGTTGGTGAGTATTGTGTCCATCACTGCAAGTCTGCACCAGTCATCATTGTTCCCCATAAAGGTACTAGTTATACTTCTATAAACCTTATCATGTAGCCAGACATGGAAGAGAAGTTCGTTTTCTTTTGGGAAAGTACATTGGAAAGCCTCTGTGTTTGTGCTAATTTTGATTAAATCCTCAATATCTTAAGTGGGTCATTTAGGTACTTAATGCTTATGAAAAAGTTTAATTAAGTCAGTTAAATTCATAATTTTTATGTTATCACACTAGGTCTGTATAATTTATATATAGTATTTCCTATTATATATGATTATATATGAATGACTTACATGGGGCCATTATATAAATATAGAGGACTTAGATGCCTTGCTTAAAACATAAAAGTTGAATGAATTCGTCATAAACTTAGGGAACTTTAAATGGCTCAATTAAATTATAGAAGGCTTAGTTGATTTCTGGGTCTTTGGCACAAACATGAGGGACTTATAGCATAATTTCCCCTTTCTTTTATCAAACTAATTGCCAATTGAATTGGAGCTTTTATGTCATTGCAGAAGCTGGAGATGAGTCCTTGGTCTAGTGAAACGAGTTATTAGAGCAGAAACTCAAGGCCATGACAGTACTACATTGAAGTGTGTTATATGGTGGTTAATTGTGATAGCCAATGAATGTTAATTCTATAATGAAACCTGTGTGTTGTGTATGTAAGTTATGAAATTATCTTTGATATAAAATACTAGTCTAGGAGGCAATTTCATTTTCTCTGTATGTAATACTAGAGGAGATTTGTCTGTAAGCACTAATGTAAATACTGGCTTGTGCTATGTTTCTTTCATTAGCCAGTACCAGTCAGAATACGCTAATGTTCTTAAGTAGATTATACCATTATGTAATCTTTAGGAAGGACCAGATATCCATGGATATCTGAATTAACTAGCATGATCAGAGACTGGCTGGGATATGGTTAACTATCTCACTTGGTTAAACCTTGGTGTTGAGGATTATTTGGACCCTCTAAGAAGCGTTGGATAATCAACCTGTCTATGATTTCAGATGTTATTAAAGCAAGAAGTAAGAGTCCTTTTCTTGCAATATGATGAGGTTTATAATGAGTTTAAATATATTGCGCAGGTACAAAAAATTCACCAAGAAAGAAACAGACATGAGAATAGAGGAAACACGCAAATACAATCGTCCTGACAGGCTTATTCTAGGGGCCTTTCCTCTGTGTCCTTCACTGAAAACAGTATGGAATATGTTGGTTTACTTTGGCTTACTTTTAAGGGATTTCTCTTACAAGGAAAAGACACACACTTGAAGGCAGTGGTTGCGGCCAACAAGTTTCCAATTGTTGTACCACTAATTTCTACATATCTGCAAGAATCTGCTTTCCATTTGTTATTTTGCTTTTATTCCTTGGAAATGCACCGAGTGCTAGTGGAGAGAGAGAGAACCTCAGAAATTAGGGGGGAGGATTAAGTAGAAAAAGGATGGGGAGGAACAGGATTAATGAATAGCTGAAATGGCCAATGAAAAGAGGAAAAAGGGCAAACTCATCACTCACCATCCAAAAGAAACAGGCTGGAGGAGATCCTGTCTGTGAATAAGGCCAGAACCATCACTATCCCAATAATATTTTGCTTGATATTGGAACTTAATAAAAATAAAAAAAAAAGGGGGGTGGGGGGGGGGGGGGGTGGGGAGATGGTTTACGGCTTGAAAATGAAGGAAAACAAACTGCCCTTTGCAATTCCAAAGAGCAAGAGAAACAGTGAAGGGTATGCAACTTTATTGGTCCCCTTTTGAAGTTGCCCTTTCGTTCTGGCATTATGAATGCAACATTAATGTTCCCTTTCCAATAGAATACTGATGCTATTGAATATGTCGAACGGTTTTTTCCGTTGGATAATGCAATCTTGAAGGATTTTAGGCTGTAGGGCCATATAGAGATTAACTATTCCTATTAACTTAACATGTTTTGTATTTGTATTTAAATAAGTTCGTTTCTTGAAAATTTCAACTCGTAAGATGGTCTGCTTATAAATTATAAATACAAATTTAAACTTGTAACCCAACTTGATTGATTAAAGTTTTTAATTGGACTATTTACCGATTAAAAAGTTGTAAGTAAATCTATAGAATAATTATAAGTATATAAAATAGGGCTATCATTAAAATTAATGCTGTATATATATTCCTTTCTTAAGAAATTGGAGGAGAACCTTTTTATCTAGTCATAAAGATAATTCCTGTAAGAAAATGAAAATTGAAAAATTTATTTTTAAAATTCGCTTTTGACCTAATGAAATGCTAGACCATAATAACACTAATAAGAATCTTGAATATACACCATTTAATAATAGTAGTAATCGGCAAAGACTCCACATTTTTTTTTCCACAACTCGTCTTTTATATCGAGAATATACATTCCAATAACTTCAATAACGAAGCTGAAAAAAAATTTAAGAAAAACTAATAAAGGACTAAAGTTAGAAACATAAATGAATTTGTAATGTCTCCAGAATTTTATCAATTAACACACAAATGCACCGTGTCATCTATTGCTAATGTTGAAAAATTTAAGAAAAAACCATGGTAGGATGGGACAAAAGCTTGAAACATAAAGAAACATGTACCATCTCCAAACATTTTATCAATTAGCACAAAAATGCAGCATATCATCTATTACTAATCAATTAGCGGCTCAAAATATAAAACAATTTAGAGAAATCGAGCAAAACTGAAACAAAAATAAAAAAAAAAAGATTACCTTCTAAAAACCTTGAAGTCTACAATGCTAGAGTTGAGATCGGAGAGAAAACTTAAAGGGAAATAAAAGAAAGACAAAGTCATGACAAAAAACCTAGTGCTAGGTAAAAGAAAAGAATAAGAAATATATTATTAAAGTGGGAGAGGAACGTGTAGTATAGGCTATATAGCATTAGCAAGTGAAAAAAAAAAAAATTAAAATATTAGTTCTTTTAGCACTAATGCCTTCATTGGTTGAACCTAAAAACCGATTATAAGATTTGTTTAATAAAATGGTTTATATAAATAGGTTAATTAGTCAGGATTCGACTCAAATATAAATTAATCGTATTTAAATAGACTTGATCCATTTATATTTGTGTAAATTTTTTCATACACAAACTCATTCATAATCACGTGTATCATATTCGGATTTATAAGTGGTAACTCAAAATTGCCAACTCTAATCACCCATCTAAGAAAACTAGTAAAAGAGGCGGTGAGAAATGTCTTATGAGCATAAAGTGGCTCTCATCCTAGCACTATGGGAAAAGCTTACGTGAAAATACTCATTTCATTTTCAACATATCTTATCGTTCCGTTAGGTATCAATGGAGTTGTTGCTGAAGTTTCCTCCATACTATTGACACCATGATGGTACTATACATCTTTTTGCTTGGATGTCAAGCATTTATGATCAAACCCTTTCCCACTAAGTATGAGAAAAGAGTATCCTTTTCAGGTGGTCCTATATTATGTGGAGCAAAATTAAGAACTACAAAGGGCTTTACAAATAACGAATTCAATGATGGCCCAAAAAAAGTAGAGAATTCAATGGCCCAACTCTTTCTTTTTCTAGAGAAAAATTTGACCCTATACAAAATGTATATATTCAACCTTGCTAGTTAGTTTAACAACAATCACATCACATTACTTCTCTATGATGGTTAAAATTGAAGTCATGAAATTTTGTATTTAATTTAAGATTTTAACCCTTTTTTAATAAGGTGCTTTGGTCAAAATCTTTAGAGATGATTTTGTAACTTTGTTCATAAAATTGTAAAAAATGTCAACCGATCAATCAAAGGAGAGAAATTATATTAATTTTTTTTGCGTTATGATTCGTCTAAAAATCACAAAAAAGAACTCTATTTAATGAAAGAAGATATTAGTATGTAGTCATCAATCAGTTGTTTCGAACTTAATTTTATGGAAGTGAGGAGGAGTTGGGAACACCCCCAACAAGTTCTGATCCTGTCCTCATCTCCTAAATATAATGCAAGCAGTTGGGTCAGGCTCATCTTAGCAAAGAGACAAGACAAGTTGTGTCAAGTTGGTGGTGGTTACTACAATCACAATCACAATCACAGCCTGCACCTTGTTATGTTGTCTTGCAATCTTGTAATAGGGGCAAAATAGGAACCTATTGAATGAGACATTTGGTCATAGCAATGTCACAAAAATGTGGTGAACCCGTAAAAGATTGGGACTACATAGGCATCATCTTTTCGTTCATCCATCAATCCATTTGAGCCGTCTATGCCCCATGGATTTTCGAAACTGCCTTTAGCACCAGTCCCCGGTCCCCAGCTTAAATCACCATCAAACTTTTCAAGAATCTTTAATTCAACAAGATCTCTTTTGTTTGCCAAGAAAGGTTATGTTAAGATTTTTCTGACAACTACAGCAAATTAACATAAGGTTGAACTCAATAGTTCTGCTATTTGATATAATTTGGAATAAATACAAATCTATTCGCTATATACTGTCATAGACGAGACTTCAAAATGGATTAAGGGATTCAATTTGCAATCAATTTCATACAAATCTCTAGAATGTTGATGATTCGATCACATTTCCATCTTCATACGAGTAGATTCAACCTGGCCTGCAAAGGATCGTAGTTTAGCATCATTAGTCTGCCCAAAACGAGTGCTACTTCGATGTCATAAGGACAGGTAGCTCGATGTAACATTCATGCAGCGGTATAATAATCCATATTATTAGATAAACTTCAATGTGATCAAATGCATTCATTTCACTTACTAATCGGTTTATCTCAATAATTTAATCATATCAAGCATGTGGGATGTCATTGTTTATCATGTCAAAGCAATATCGAAAAGGAATCAAACTTGGTTTGCAATATTTATATGCTAAATGAACGCTACCATGTTGCCAAAAGCCTATAGATGGCCATTGCATGTGTATTAGAAGGTCAAATGCAATTCTTCTTTAGTTTCCTTACCATTAAGAACAGTTTTGCATTCTGAATCGTGTTCTATATTTTCATCTCTGTTTTCAATGGATGCAGAGGATTCAATGAGCTCTTGCAAAAAACCTAACCTGTGAATTGGTGGGATGGAAAGGATCTAGCTGCCCTTTGATGAAACTCTGGATTGAATATGTTTGTCAAACTGTTGTCCTAGTTCAAGTTGGGTTGCACCTGATGCTGCATTCCGTTACAAAACCAACTCTAAATTTGAGAAAGCAAATATATGTCATGATAGCGGAAGAGAGTAGTCTTGGGTCTAGGAATTACAGTCAAGAAGGACGGATCAAAATACACACTAGGGATTGATGCGTCAGGGGTGTTCACTGTTCTTTGGCTATTCGCATTTGGACTGATCCCAATTTCTAGACCAGAACATGAAGGTAGTTGTTGGACTGGGTTGAACTGAAGATAGGCAGCGCCGCCAATTTCTGGTGCTGTTTCAATTGTGGGAAGGTTAGCCATGTAAGGAGGAAACATCTGCTGAAATTCAAGTGAAAAATTTCGCAAGATCAGAAAAGAATACTATGATTAAACAGGATGTATCCATGAATAAATTTTGATCTCATTTATGCAATAAAAAAAGGTGAGGCGGTAAAGTCTTACCTCATTGCAGAAAAGGTTTCCAATGATGAAGTCAAGTCTAGGATTTAGGGAAGCCAGTTTCATGGACAAGAACTGTTGAATGCAACATCGAAAATCGATTGAGTCCACAAGGATTGGAATAAAAAATAAGTAGAAAGGATAATTTATGCCCACAATATTGTATGGACTATACTATCATTAATTACCTCAACTTGCCTTTGAAGAGATTGAACATAGTTAATGATCTCGTCGAGCATTCTAGCTTTCCCAGTTATCTTATTACACCCGGGTACTAAATCTTGCAGATACTTCATCCTCTCGCTAACCTTTTCCCTTCTTGCCTGTTGTGATTCTCACATGGGTAAGTCGTTTACTCAAAACCATGCCAATAAAGATAAAAGTGTCAGAATCTTCCGCATACCCTTTCGGCTAAGCTGTGGCTATCGGTAGCTTGACCTCGACGTGCTCGGACATGGATATAATCAGTTTTCGGGACCTCGGAGGCTTTTGAATTCTCTTTTGAAGTGCAAACAGAAGTTTCTCTGCTACTGCTGTTTTTATCCTTGCTATTTCTGCTTTCGCTGTTCTTCTTGTTGTTACTCTGTTCCGTGATCTTCGAGTCTTCATCTTCTGTTGTTTGTCTAATCTTTTTCTCCCTTATATCTTCCTGAATCTAAAATGAGGCACAAACAAGTCGTTTATAATAATAATAATATTTGAAGTGAGCGTTGGTGATTTAAGTCATCGTTTTACAGTCGCATCGAATTCATGTCTTATTAGAAATAAATAAAATTAATTCAATAATCATGTTATTCCTATATCTAAACCTAATGAGAAAATCCATTATCATGAGCTATCATGATTGTAGTTTATGTTTACTTATGAGGACATAATACTTGCACATTTCATTTGTGATATTTGCACATGCTTTTTTTTTTTTTTTTTTTAATGGGTGACTCTTACATCCTAAATATATCGATTTATATATTAATATCCTTGTATCGACCAGACGTTTGACGGAATGGACCATATTGGATTTAGTTTTCCCAACAGATCTAACATATAGATAAATGGTATTAAATAAACCCAAATCAAGATGCTATAACTGGTAAGTAATCACTTAAGATGATGAAAAAGAAAAACAATGAAACTACCTTTGTGCTTTCCATTTTCTCAGGTTTCCTCTTCTTGAAGCTTTCCCTCCCAACTGAAAAACCAAGCTTACCCCTCTCCCTCAAACTTGACTCACTACCGTCCACGGCTACAGCTGCCACCGCAGCCTCCATCATCTCCTCCGTCAGCAGCGGAGCACAGCTCAAAGTCCTGGAAACAGCATAGTTATTCACCTCTGATCCCAGTCGACCTGGAAAAACCGAATTTTCCATTTCAAAGCAACTCAAGGCAGGCCACCCGTTTTCCGTGCTCGATTCAGGCTTCACCGGGTTTTCGTGGTTCACCACCTCACCAAACATTGACTCACCACCATAACCAACATTCATCAAGAACCGTTCAAAGCCCATCTCCTTATAATCTGCATTGGCCATGCAAAAAAGCGCGCCAAGCTCACTTCCAGTGAAACCACCTTTTTGCCCTTGCCTTTGTTCAACTTGCAGCTGCCACTTCATCCTCGCTTGCCGGTGCTCCAGAACCGTCATTTCTGAGCAGTTCCCAGCGAGATTTCCTTGCGAATGCAGCATCTCTTAACCACCTTTTACTCGACAAGCCAACACAAAGCGATCGACACAACAAAAGCTGAGAGTGAGGTTACAAAGGTATGGTTTGTATTGCTTTTTTCAGTGACTTGTGTAAAGAAGGTATGTCTATGAAGCAATATGAGAAAGTAAGATTTAGAAAAGCTATAACAAGTGGTTAAGGATCAAAGTAAGGCCACAGATAAAAAGCATGTGGTGTGCATATACATGGAGACTAAGTTAGTCAACTATGTGTATATGAAGAACGGTTTAGTAATGGGATGAGAAAGAGGGAGGGGGATGGCCGGGCCTATAAATATTCTACCAAAAACGGTTCGATATATATTATTATATATGTTATAACTTATGATGTGTTAGTGCGTTTGTGGCATATTTATAAGATTTATATATATGTATAGAGAAAGTGTGTGTAAGAGCAATAGTTTAGTCATGGATTGCGAATGCAAGGAGGAGAAAGGGAAAGAGAGGTGGAGGAGTGGGGTAAGACTAAGAAGTAATGGGGCAGAGGAGTATGGTGTAGGGAATGTATCTATAAGCAGAGAGAGAGAGAGAACAAGTGGACTCTTACACTGACATCCATGTGGGACGGTCCCCACACACGCACCCTTCTACTTCTACGGTGTGGCGACTCTACATACAGCAATGCCATAAAAGGGAAAATACTTGCAGGTAAATTCCATCCAAACACATCATGTTGACTTTATTAGCGATTGTTGTATTAAAAGGGACTCGTGAAAAAGAAAAATTTCTGTGCTCCGTGCATCATGTTTTTCGTCCATGGTTGTTTTGCTAATCTTAGACTGGATTATATGTTATGTATAGCTTTATGATCCGGGTTTGTTGTGTAGGTGTTAACAATGAGATTGTTTATAATCAAGCTCAAGGGCTCATGGAGAAGCTTGCAGTGGATGGAAGCTTTCCGAGCTGCAATGGTAAATTGAGTGTATCCATATTCCATTTTCCTTTTTCAATTCTCTGTGCTGGCTTCTAGTGACAGATGGACTTCTTCCATTATCTAATTGAATTTCTTGGCTGAATTCAGTTTGAAAATTTCACTACAGGGGAATTTCGCACGAAAGATTTACTTCCTAAGCGAAATCTGTTAACTGTAATTTTACACGAGTATGCATTTTTCTCGGAAATTCAACACGCGGTTTGTAAACTTTTAAGGCTATGGTTTTAAAATTAGTGAAGCTTATCGATTACTCTCATAATGTACAGCTAACATCAAGAAAAGAATAATTTAAGCTAAATCTATCATGAGATCTTAAATTTGTTTTCACATACCTGGTCTACTTCTCTCGATCGACCTATTAGGTGTGTGCATGATTCAGTTGTTTATGTTGCTTAGAAGGCTTGCTTATATCTACAAATGTAATGCCAAGTGGCACTGCATTCATTGTTGCAAAATATGTTTTAACTGTTTAAGACCACCGTTTTCTTTTCCTCCATTTATTCTTGTTGGGTTTCTGCAGTGTACTTCAAGGAAGTGTTGGTGAGTTTTGCTTCCATCACTGCAAGTCTACACCAGTCATCATTGTCCTTGGAATAGGTACTAGTTATAGTTCTACAAAATCCAATCGTGTAGCCAAATCCGGAAGAGAGGTTCATTTTCTTTTTACGAATACGTGCATTGGGGATCCTTTATGTCTGTGCTAATTCTGACTAAATCCTCCGTATTTTAAGTGGGTCATTTAATTACTTAATTCTTGTGATAAAATTTAAGTAAGTCGTTTAAGTTCATTTTCTTTACGTCAATTACACCAGGTATGTATGGTTATACATGTTATTTCCTACGATGTATGATTATATGTGTATATATATATATATATGACTTACATGGTGCCGTCATTTAAATATAGAGAAATTAAATGTCTCATTTGAAACATAAAGGATGATGGAGTTTGACATGAACTTTAAGCAACTCAAATGACTCAATTAAATTATAGAAGGCTTAGTTGATTTTTGGGTCATAATTCCCTTTTTCTTTTATCAAACAAATGTCCAATTGAATTGGAGCTTTTATGTCATTGCAGAAGCTGGAGATGAGTCCTTGGTCTAGTGAAACGAGTTATTAGAGCAGAAACTCAAGGCCATGACAGTACTACATTGAAGTGTGTTATATGGTGGTTAATTGTGATAGCCAATGAATGTTAATTCTATAATACAACCTATAAATTATGAAATTATCAATGGTTAGATACGTAATACTAGGTTAGGAGGTGTTTCGTTTTTTCAGTATGCAATACTTGAAGAGATTTGTCTGAAAGGTATGAATGCGAATGCTTGCTTGCACTGATTCTTTCATTAGCCAATACCATTCAGGATATGTTGATGGTCTTAAGTAGATCATACCATTATTCAGTCTTTAAAGAAGGCCAGATATCTATGGGTATATGGTAGCAGGTTTAAACAACTTCATAGATAATCAGAGAATCTGAACTAACTAGGATGATTAGAGACTGGCTGGGTTGTAGTTATCCATCTCACTTGGTTAAGCATGGTGTTAAGGATTAGCCAAACCCATGTTGAGTCTTTCTATTTGGACTCTCCGACAAGAAGAGCTAGATGAACAACCTGTCGGAGTCCTTTTCTGCATATGATGAGCTTATAACAAGTTCAAATGTATTGCCCAGACATCCTGCTATGCAAGAAAGCAGCTAAGAAGGACCTAAAGTATAGCCCTTGAATAGCCTAAAATGTCTGCGGTTGGGTTAGGTCGTTCTCAACCCGGTATCTGCACTCATTTAGATAAAGTTGGAAATATAATCCACTGAAACAGACATGAGAATAAAGGAAAACACATAAATTCAATCATCCAGACAGGTTTATTCTAGGGGTCTTTTCCCTGTCCTTCACTGAAAATTGTATGGAATATGTTGGTTTAATTTGGCTTTACTTTAAGGGATTCCTCTTACAAGGAAAATGACACACACTTGGAAGGCAGAGGTTGCTGCCAACAAGTTTCCAATGGTTGTACCACTAATTTCCACATATCTGCAAGAATTTGCTTTCTTTTTGGCACTTTGCTTTTATTCCTGGGAAATGCACCAAGTGCTAGTGGATAGAGAGAGAGTTCCTCAGAAATTAAGGGGGAGTAATAAAAAGAAAAAGGAAGAGGAACAGGATTACTCAATAGTTGAACTAGGCCAGTGAATGGAGGAAAAAGACAAATTTATCACTCACCATCCCAAAGAAACAGAAATTATCTAGGAGATCTTGTCTGTGGATGAGGTCAGGACCATCACCATCCCTATAATATTTTGCTTGAATTTTGGAACTTATTAAAAAAAAAAAAATCCCAGTAGGTATAAGTACTAATATACTTGATTTGTGCATATGTTTTTGTGGATGAGAGACACAGAGGAGGCCATAAAACATCTCTGATCTCAAAAGTATGTTGCAATACTTTTAGGCAATTACCCTCTTAAGACCAGCGAGGGATAACTAAACAAAGTCCACAAGATATAGAAAAGGCATGCTAGACAAGCCACATTAATCTAGTGCATTTTCACCGTGATAAATGATTGGGTATAATCAATGTATCAGATTTCATCTGTTTGAGACATACGAAAGAACCAACTCTAAATGAGTTAAAACTGCGAAATAAAAAAAACCGCAACTAAAATAATTTCTTTTGCTTTGATGGAAGAGAAGTAAAATCAATCAGGAAGCTTGGTTACAACTGTCGAAGTGAAAATGTTTCCCCCTTTCAATAGAATTAAAATGAACCAGAAGCTCAAAGAAGAAAAAACGTAGCATACGGTGAGAACATCCTGGATAAGGATTCAGGGAAAATATTTTGCTTTATGAAAACCATGATCGATCTGGATCGAGAACCCTCTGATCAAGATGCAAACTTATGAATTCCCATTGAAATTGCTTCCATTAGCCAAAGAAACAGATCATTGCTTGAGCCAGATGACAAACACATTTCGCACCTCCAGCATGAAACATATAGTCCAAATGGGCATTGACATTTCAAGTAAGCCAACCTCTTTGTTCAGACCGGTATGTGTTCACCGGTTTGCAAAATTTTTTTTGAACTTCTCTTTTAACATTTGCTAATATCATATTACCATAGCAATTAACAGTAGTTCCACTTCTAGTAGTTTCCCAGAGGTAGGTGGTACTCAGAGGCTACAATCAGGCACCACCTGTTACTGCTAAAAGCTACTAGTTAGTAGAGTAGCACACTGTTGACATCATTTTTTGACAGTATCCTACAATTATAAAGATCAAGTTATAGAAAACACTAAAAATATTCGGGAAAATTCAATTAAAAGAAAAACAACTTTAATCAACCAGAGTTTGCCCTCTTTCTATAGCCACTAGATAGCAATTTTCTATCTCAGCTCTTAACAAAAAGGTAGGTTGCACAAAAAATTGGTAAACCCGTAAAAGATTGGGACTACATAGGCATCATCTTTTCGTTCATCCATCCATTTGAGCCTTCTATGCCCCATGGATTTTCAAAACTGCCTTTAGCACCAGTCTCTGGTCCCCATCTTCAGTCACCATCAAACTTTTCAAGAATCTTTAATTCAGCAAGATCTCTTTTGTTTGCCAAGAAAGGTTATGTTAAGATTATTCTGATAACTACAGCAAATTAACATAAGGTTGAACTCAATAGTTCTGCTATTTGACATAATTTGGAATAAATACAAATCTATTCGCTATATACTGTCATAGATGAGACTTCAAAATGGATTAAGGGATTCAATTTGAAATCAATTTCATACAAATCTCTAGAATGTTGATGATTTGATCACATTTCCATCTTCATATGAGTAGATTCAACCTGGCCTGCAAGGGATTGTAGTTTAGCATCATTAGTCTGCCCAAAATGAGTGCTTCTTCGATGTCATAAGGACAGGTGATCAGTATTTTGTTAGCTCGATGTAACATTCATGCAGCGGTATAATAATCCATAGTATTAGATAAACTTCAATGTGATCAAATGCATTCATTTCACTTACTAATCGGTTTATCTCAATAATTTAATCATATCAAGCATGTGGGATGTCATTGTTTATCATGTCAAAGCAATATCGAAAAGGAATCAAACTTGGTTTGCAATATTATATGCTAAATGAACGCTACCATGTTGCCAAAAGCCTATAGATGGCCATTGCATGTGTATTAGAAGGTCAAATGCAATTCTTCTTTAGTTTACTTACCATTAAGAACAGTTTTGCATTCTGAATCGTGTTCTATATTTTCATCTCTGTTTTCAATGGATGCAGAGGATTCAATGAGCTCTTGCAAAAAACCTAACCTGTGAATTGGTGGGATGGAAAGGATCTAGCTGCCCTTTGATGAAACTCTGGATTGAATATGTTTGGCAAACTGTTGTCCTAGTTCAAGTTGGGTTGCACCTGATGCTGCATTCCGTTACAAAACCAACTCTAAATTTGAGAAAGCAAATATATATCATGATAGCTAAAGAGAGTCTTGGGTCTAGGAATTACAGTTAAGCAGGACGGATCAAAATACACACTAGGGATTGATGCATCAGGGGTGTTCACTGTTCTTTGGCTATTCGCATTTGGACCGATCCCAATTTCTAGACCAGAACATGAAGGTGGTATTTGGACTGGATTGAACTGAAGGTAGTCAGCTTCACTGATTTCTGATGCTGTTTCAATTGTGGGAAGGTTAGCCATGTAAGGAGGAAACATCTGCTGAAATTCAAGTGAAAAATTTCACAAGATCAGAAAAGAATACTATGATTAAACAGGATGCATCCATGAATAAATTTTGATCTCATTTATGCAATAAAAAAAGGTGAGGCAGTAAAGTCTGACCTCCTTGCAGAAAAGGTTTCCAATGCTGAAGTCAAGTCTAGGATTTAGGGAGGCCAGTTTCTTGGACAAGAACTGTTGAATGCAACATCGAAAATTGATTGAGTCCACAAGGATTGGAATCATAACTAAGTAGAAAGGATAATTTATGCCAACAATGTTGTATGGACTATACTATCATTAATTACCTCAACTTGCCTTTGAAGAGATTGAACATAGTTAATGATCTCGTCAAGCATTCTAGCTTTCCCAGTTATCTTATTACACCCGGGTACTAATTCCTGCAGATACTTCATCCTCTCGCTAATCCTTTCCCTTCTTGCCTGTTGTAATTCTCACATGTGTAAGTCGTTTACTCAAAACCATGCCAATAATGATAAAGTGTCAGAATCTTCCGCCTACCCTTTCGGCTAAGCTGTGGCTATCGGTAGCTTGACCTCGATGTGCTCGGACATGGATATAATCAGTTCTCGGGATCTCGGAGGCTTTTGAATTCCCTTTTGAAGTGCAAACAGAAGTTTCTCTGCTACTGTTGTTTTTATCCTTCCTAGTCCTGCTTTTGCTGCTGCTGCTGCTGTTGTTGTTACTCTGTATCGTGATCTTTG
>JAMXBB010000010.1:99658709-99762025 GCA_024138015.1 Lumnitzera littorea
TAGAGACTAAGCTAGTAAACTATACGCGCATATGAAGAACATTTTAGTAATGGGATGAAACACCTTGTCATAAATGTGCCGACACATGACATGTCATAAATGGTCTGATACGTGAAATATGTACCTATGATTAGAATATCGATAGTCTAATACGTGATATATTTATATAATTATAAAGATTCGAAAAATCTAGACTGCCTTAATAATTTATAAATTAAAAAAAAAATTGAAAGAAGGATAAATGATGAAAGTCTAAATTAAAATAAAAAAACAAGGAAAATTGCGTTGCGTATAAGACACATGGTTTAGTCATTGAATGCAAATGCCAGGGAGAGAAAGGGAAAGAGACCGGTGGGGGACTAGGATTGGGGTAAGAGGTAATGAATGGGGCAGTGGAGTATGGAGTAAGGAATGTGTCCATAAGCAAAGATAGAAGAGGGCAAAACAAGTGGACTCCATACTGACATGACATCCACGTGGGACGGTCCCCAGATATACACCCTTCTACTTCTACGGTGTGGCGGCTCTACTTCTACGCCGTTTTGGTTAAACTTGAATTTGAATAATCCCCAATGCTGACATATACTGTTTACTGTAAAAAAAAAAATTTTAACGTTGTTATTAATACAGTTATATGAATTAATAAATAATATATAGATATTAATGATATTTAAATATTTAAAAATAAAAAAACTAATTTTTTATAAAAATACTAATTATATATTTATATATTAAAATTTTATTAATATTTATATATTTTTCATCAATATACATAGCATGTTTATACTGTTGAATCTTTTCTCATTTATTGTTTAGATAATTAATGTGAAATTTACTATTAAGTTTTCTACGGCACTATATTAACCTTTTAATAGTAGTGCATGAAAGTGATAAGATATCGTATTTATCATTTTTTTTTTTTCATGTTTTAGTAATAATCTACTTACTAGTAGTGCTGTTAGAAAATTAACAACGAGCATTTTTAAAACTTAAAATTGAGCCGCCTAATCGCAATTTTTGCTAAGTGTATCCCTAGAAGATATTGGGGAAAAAAAAGATAGGATATCCTTTTTATCTTTGGGATTTTTTTTTTTCCTTTTCCCCAGTAAGTACAAATAGCGAGGAGGGAGAATTCCAATGGGAAACATGTATCCATACTATTAAGTCCTAACAGTTTTAACTATTATTGGGATGGGTTGATTACAAATTCTCCCATAATTTATTGAAATTTCATCGCGTTTTTAATATTTTGTGATCAATTTAATAGAAATAACACGTTATACGAATTATTTAGTGATAACACAGCAAAATAAAATTCTTGATAGAACAAAAGTTTTTATAATCATTAGTTGAATGTTTACTGAGGGGACCAAGCGATAGGTTTTTATTTATTCTTACTCTTAGCAATGTTTTAATTGAATCACTTAATTCATCTCTCCAACTATATCAAATACAAATGTGATAATTGGGCTAAGGCTTTTGTAGCCTAGTCGTATCGTCACCATTCTTTCAAGTATATTTTAGGATTCGAATCTTTCCTCCCCATAGAGAAAAAAAAAATGATAATTGGGAAAAAGAATATAAATGAGCAACAATAACTAAAAAAGGAAAAACTTGAAGCATAACACCAAGTTGCTTCAACGAAATGAGTAGCACCTTTTAAGTATTTATGCATTTGTTTGATTGAGTATGGACTTAATTAGTGATAAATTGTATGAACCACCCTTAAAAAAATTTCGTTAACATGGATTCAACAATAGTTTCTTACTTATATTCATAAACAACATTAATTTAGATTGAAACATGATCCCACAATTAATTTAGCAACTCAAGGGGGAAAATAAATAGCTAAAAAGCACTTAATGGAAAACTTTCCATCTCTTTAAATACTTCAGTCTACTTTGCTAAATGGAAGGGAAGGGGAATTGAAAGGAGTGAAGAGGGAATACTTATTACATTATTTAATTAAATAAAAAGGGTAATAAAAATATACTCATAATATATACTTAAAAAGATGATTTTGCCCTTATCTTCTTCCTTTCTCGTTTTCAATTTCTCTCTTTTGATCCTCTTTGCTCGCTTTCTCTTTTCCTCCATCTCTCTCAATGAGCACACTTTACAATGATCCAATCACCTTTTTTTTCTTTTTAGTGATCATTCTTTATTTTCTAGACATTTGAAAATTAGGGTTAAGGTCTAGTTTTATGAGAGGAGAAGTTAAGAAATAGAGAAAGAAAAAGCATGGTGTTTTGTTAGCTTTGGCGAACCTAGAGCAACTGATCTTCTTTTGCAAAAGTTTTCTAATGAGTTCTATATTGATTTGCCATTAACTTTTCTATTAACATAATACATCATTAACATGACACATGACATTTTCTAATTGGTTCATAGGAAAACTACAAATTTAAGATTTAACATTTTGTATATTTTTTATTTAAATCCTAAATATTTTAGAATTTATATTTGAGTCCTTAATATTTATAAAAGTTTTCATACAAGTTCTCTTTTAGTTTGTTGTTAACTTTGGTTAACTACAATATGTGGCATTTTTGATTAGTCTATATATTTTTATTAAATAATTATTATAATAAAATAATTAAAAAATTAACAAAATGATAAAGAAAATAATAAATTTTTTGAAAAAATGAATAAAAAATCAAATAATAGGCATATATACATATATAATATAGTAAATGTATATACATGTATATTTACTATAATTTCAATAAGAAAAAAATGTTTTCAAAAAATTAGAAAACTAAAAAAAAAAAAAAACGAAAAAGCTGGAAAAAAAAATTCAATTTGGTTGCCCTTTAGCCTCAAGGTGGCCAAACCAGCCAAAAGGAAGTGGAAAGTTATGATCCACATATTAAAGTTGTAAACTTTAAAGATAAGCCAAGTGACCGTAGAATCGAATTTAGTACAGAAAGTTTAGGGTGATTGGTTAAAAGATTCGATCACATCTAAATTATAAACTAAAACTAGAAATATTAGTAAAAGTGACCTTGTAAGTTTAAATTTAAGAAGATAATTAATAAAATAAAAGAATATAAAATTTTCAAATTCTAAGTATATTACTTGTTATTTATCAAAAGTGCGTAAAATGTATTTCGATAACTAATAAATTGCTACAGATAGATTATATGTATACTAAAAATCATAGAATGACCTAAATAATATTTATGAATGTTTACTTGTACCTCACATGTATTTACGTGTAGATAAAAATACACGAAATTACATAAAGTGCTTGAAATTAGTTAGAAACTTATAAAATAATTAAAGAAAAAAAATTAGAGGAATAGGGAATGATCCAGATTTGGTCGTGGTGGATCAGGAATTACAGAACAAATTTTGGTCAATTAGAATTAAATATTTAAAAGGAAAAAATGGAAGAGGATAAGCCCTTGTCTTGTCTTGTCTTGTTTAATTAATGCATAACAATTTCTTTAAAGCCTTATAAATAGCTCGAAAATTTATAGAGCTCATTTGGTCAGTTAGAAGTTTAGGAAAATTAGGAAGAGTCAAAAATAAGAAAGAAAATTAGGGTTTAGAATTTCTTTTTTCAAATTTATGCAATAAGAGCTTTTGAATTAAACCCACACATCACTACTATCTGGAACCAAACCACCACCACCACCCCACTCCAAACCCACCGCCTGAACTGGTGTTGGAGGCTAAAAAGCTTTCGAACCAATTGAGTCTTACACCTCCTCCGATTTTGTAAAATTCCTTAAAATTGTTTATTATGCTCAGAAAATTATGAATTTTTTTATTTTGATGTTTTATTGTATGTAGATTTAGGTGAAAATAGTGATTAAGTTTAATTATGTCTGTAAATATAAGGTTCTTAAGAAATTAAACAAAATCGAGTATGATTAGAATTAGAAATAAATAGGCTTAGTAATGTAGTTTGGAGCTCAATTTTTTTTATAGAATTCTTAAGTGATATAAAACAGTGCTATGAAGCCATTTTTTAAAAATTAATTTTTGAATTTTTTAAGTAAATTTTTAGCCTTAAAATGATGAAGAAAATGGGTAATTTTGACTTAATTAAGTGATTAAATGATTAATTATTTATTTAGAAGGTAATTAGATATTTAAAGATGTTAATATCTGATATGGAAACATAATCCTAACATTCGGAGTGTTAATTGTAATTAATATGGGGATTATGTAGTAATTGTGAGAAATTTAGTAATATGTGAATTTTGGATTTTAATAAATAGGAAATAATAAGTTAATTTGGATAATATAATAATAAAATCAATACATAATAAATTTGGTACAAAAATTAATTTTAGGTAATTGGATAAAAAATGTAAGATTTCTTCATATCGAGAGTAAATCCGGCACTCTAATTAGAATTAGAGTGTATCGAATATGTTAGAATACTAAATTAAGACCTATTATGATTTTTAGAATATGCGAGCTTAATGTGGTTAATTTCATATTAGGATTCGAGTGTATTTAGGATTCTTCGTAGTAAAAAAAAATTTGGAACAAAAACTAGAATCTAATTCAGAAACCAAACCCCGAGCTAAGGTAGAGTGAATCATTAGTAAATAATAGGTATACATGGAGAAATGAGTTAAATTATAATTTAGAATATATATCATCAAAATATAAGTACTAAAAAGACGCATTTGTATTATAGGATACCCGGAGACAAATCAACTTGTAATTAAGTGATTGGGTGACCAAGAATTCTAAGTAAGTTGGGTTTATTACTTCACTGCATTTGGAGTACTATTTTAGGGTGCTAAAAAACTTAGGATTGTGTATGATTGTGATTGTAAGTAGTTTTATGCATGTGCTTGTGTATCTGATTTTGTGTTGAAATTGGTGTTGTGATTGATTGTTTATTTTGATTAGATTGGTGTGAAATTATCTGAACACTCTAAATTGAACTTAATCCTAATTGACTATAATACCTTAAATTGTCATGCATTGTAACCCTTAGGAGATCATTAGGATTCTCTAACCAAACATTGATACTTTCGAAAAAAATAGCGTTGGATAGCAAATTAGTCTTTTCCTCATCTTTAGTTGAATTAAGTGACAGAAGAGGAGGTCGCGACGAGGATGAGGGCATTGGTTCGAAGGATAGTCTTAGGAGGAGTAGTGTCTCCGTTGCACAAACCTGAGTTTGGTTGTGATCTGTTGTATAACATGAAAACTCTTCAACCCTGATTAGAGCAGGTGAAATTACTCTGATTTCGCAACGGATTGAACTATGTTGTGTGATGACACTTGCTTATTGCATTACATGAAAAATAATTGCTTAATAATTTTATTTGTATTTGTATACATTCATGGGTCTCCGATTCGACTTATTAAGCTATAATTACTTATACCCGTATAAATCCTTTTACAAGTCCTGATTTCTGAATACGCTTAGTAATTTGCCACCCTACAACTATCTAGAGGTTAGTTCTTTTGAAGCCTAGAGGTATAAGGATCAATTTGCCTAGTAGTTCATGTATATCTAGAGTCTCATTAGTAGCTTAAGACTGAAAGACCAATATCTGATATGTAAATTAACTGACTGTTATGATATGATGTAGAATTATCTAGGAATTCTATTATAATGTACATATAATTATATATACATGTTGATGTGAAACTTTAATATTTACTGTAATTTTAGTTAAATTTTTAATTGAACTATTTACTTTAAAGTAAGAAGTTGTCGACATCTTGTGTAGGCCAGTTACTATCATAGGATGGTTTACACAGCGGGACTATTGTGACTTTACGACTTCGAGACGTAACAAAAGTGAGTCAAATCGACCTACTACTAGCCATATATTTAAAAGAAAAATAAAGTGAAACATGATAGGTTAGGTAACTACACATGTACATACATTTATTACATTGTATCATATACGTATATGTCTTTGTTATTTGATTTCGCATTTCTTTATATTTTTTCTTTTTTTGAAATTTTCTAATTTTTTAAGTTATTTTGTTAAAATTTTAATTATTTTATTATAGTAATTTTTCAATAAAAATATGCGAACCAATCAGAAAATATCACAGTGTAGTCATGAAAAAGTTAATGACAAATGAACGGGAGAATTTGTTTGAAAACTTTTATAAATGTTGATGACTCAAATAGAAATATTAAAACATTTAGGACTAAAAAAAAAAAATGTACAAAAGGTTGAATCCTAAATTCATAATTTTGCCTGTGGATCAATGAGAAAGTCTCATGTATCATGTTAATGAAAAAGTTAACAACAAACTAATGAAGGATTTGTTTGAAAACTTTTACAAATGTTGAGAACTAAAATAAAATTTTTGAAACCTTTTGGACTTGAATATAAAAGGTATAAAAGGTTGAGTTTTAAATTTATACTTCTTCCTTTTTTTATTGCCCTTTTTGGATTTGATTTTGTAACTTAAATTGTTATTTGTTGTAAAGTTTGTTTACTTTCCATTCGAGGCTCCTTGATTAACGATTTCGAGATGGGTTTAAGGGTATGTAGGAGAAAAAAATATTCAATAGATATTATATGTCACATGTTATGTAGATATAGCGTGTAATAAAATATTACTACGAATAATAATGGTAGGAATAGTTTCTAAATCCATCATTATAGATAATTTGCATACGACATATGTATCAACAACTTATTAGTATTTATAAACCACATGTGTATGATACGTGGTGTGTATAATCTATTGAATTGTTTCTTGTGTAGGAGAAGGTATGTTGTTGTGACTAGTCTATGAGAGGAGAAAAGGAGAAGGGCAAGCAAGGTCTTCTTTTTTTTTTTTTTAAGGATTTGGGATTCTTAGGTTTGGATGAAGATTCTTGATTCCTAATTTCCATAAATTGCAATTCTTGTGGAAGTGAATATGGTAATAGGACGGAAGTAAAGAATAAGGAATAGCTTCCATTCCCCTTAAGTGAATACGATACTAAAGTGCTCAAAGTAGAGGAATAACAAAAACAATAGAACGAGAGCAATTTTAATATACAAAATTTACCAAAATCTAAGTTAATATAACATCAAAATCATTAAGTTATGCTAACAAGGTTTTTAAAACAAGCTTATGGTTTTAGCCTACTGAAAAGGTTAATAAAGCTACTATAACCTAATGGTGAGGCTATTATACTAAAATTTGAGTCTTACACTCTCATCTCTCATTTTGACAATATAGTATAACCTTTCATTTCATCTTTAATTTATATTCATTAGATCTGTATTATTAAAAGTCTTGATAAGTTCATTAGTTTAGATTTAATAAACGTAAAATCAAATGTGAGATAGAAAGTTGAATCGTTCTCATGAAAAACATAGACAGGATGGTAAAGTAATCCTTAAAATCCTCCCTAAATTTCATGAAGAATGAAATACCCTTAAAAAATATTTTATTTTTTTAAGGTTGTTTTGTCTTTTGCCAAGAATTATTTTCAATAATTAATTGAGTAAAATTTATTTTCTTTTACGGGAGCTTCTATGGTCCCATTCCCATTTTGATGAAGCTAGTCTAACTTCCAATCACACCTTTAATTTAAGATCCATTAAATCTCAACCGAAAACACAATCGGTTCAATAGTCTATATTTAAACGGATATAAATCAAATTGAGATTAAGAGTTAGACTGGTCTGATTAAAAATAAGAACAAGTTTATACTAAATTCCTTTCTATTACTGTAGAGGAAAGCAATCATTCATTTTAGTGGTCATAATTCTTCAGGAAAGAGTACTCTTTTATAGTTGAAGGGCTAAATTGAGAAAATAATAATACTTTTTTTTCTCTTAATTTTTCTACCTCCTCTAAAAAAGCACATATCTTTTCTCTGTTTTTTTGTTCCTTTCCATTTCGAGAAAACCCCCATTTTTTTTTTCTTCTCAAGGTTTAATGAAAGTTAAAGGTAAGTATGTTTCTTCTTTTTCCTTATTGTAACTCTATTTTTTAATTGAATCTATGAAACTAAAGAGTTTTCACAAAACTAGGGTTTTGTAAGTAAGAACCTTAGCAGTGTGTAATCTTGTATCAAGAATGACCTCTTTATCCTTTTTTGTGGGATTTTGAAATTTATAAGAAGAAAATATGTCAGTAGTGGATTATTAAGTAGATGTTGTTGATGGAATCTTAAAATTTCAAAATTGTATTTTGTTGTTGAAGAAGTTGATATCAAATGATTTTTAAATGAAGAAATTTCTTTCTTGAAATGAAGTGTTGAATAAAATGATCCAATGTAAGTTTTATGGTTAATTTGATGCTAGAAGCAAGTGGATTTTCTTTTGAAGTTATAATCACCAAAAGTTGCTGAATTTTCAACCAAAAGAAGGTAGAGAACTAGTCTTGTTGTGGTGCATGGAAGACTGACCTAGTAAGGCTGGTCAACTGGCCCCATAAGGACTAATCAACTGGTGAATCAAGGAGTGATTATCTCTTATTCTTGGTTGAATATATAAAAGGAACTTATTTTTATTAAATAAAGTTGTTTTTATTAAATTACCTTATTTTACTTTAAAAACATTAGAAACAGTCGTAAAAGAATAACAAGGAAGATAAATAGTTTGAATAATTATAATTAATTAATAGAGAAATATAGATAGGTGTGTAGAAAAGCATTAAGTATAGTTATAAGATCATAATGGGTATGCCATTAGTTCCTTAGTGAATAAGCCTTAAGGGGGTTTTTAGAAAACAAGATTAAAACATGAATTGAACTTAAGAGTAAGTCTTTACTAGAATATATATGTTGATGGACAATTTTGGATAGTGAACTCTCAAGCCCATTTTGACCAAAAGAATCATAGACTAGCTTACTTCGATTTGTGAGTAATCTATAAGAGTCTAAACCCTTGTCCTGAAGGACTTTTCCCTCTAGATCGAACTTCACCATGTATCTGACCTACCATAGGTCGGAACCTTATTCCCTTTTACTATGATTGTGATCCATGCATCCATGCGATAGAGACCTTGACTAGTAGAGATTCATTTAGGAAGCTAGGATGTTAAACATTGAGAGAACACCATGGAAACACCACTTAGTGGGAATTATTGAGGTATCGCGTTACCTTTAGAGATCTTGGGTTGTATCTAATTAAAATGATATATTTGTGCATTTAGGCAAAATAGGAATATATCTGAATTTCCTCCTCTAAATCTATAAATAAAGATCAAACCTTCCAAATAAGACACTTTTCATGCATGCACACTTAAGCCTTGTTTTCTCTCAATCTTCAATCCCACAAATATCGACTTATTAGAGTGGTCATGCTGGACAAGCCCTTGGCATACATAATCGTGTTCTCTTTTGTAGACATAGGCTTACGATCTAAGCCTAAAACCATGAATTTCTATCGTTGAAATTCATACAACAACAACATGCATGAATGTTTTACTTTAGGAGTCAACATTATGGATAATCGATTGTCTATTGAAAAGCTCATTCCAAGTATGTAGTTTGTGTCACGCCTCGAAGCGGCAGAGTCGTAACAGTCTCGCCATGTAAACCATGCTAAGATAAAAGTTGGCCTTACAACCGCTATCTTAGACCTGATCTACACAAGGCGTCCATGACTAACCCGCTTTGAAGTAAACAGTTTGTAATTTAAATAAATCATTTACCTAAGAAAGTGAGGAAATATATATATATATATATACTATAATTTAGGTATTTCAATTATTGTTTACAATATTTTTCTGTAATATATTTCCTAGTTATTATATTATTCAGAAATGAAAAATTCTAAAGTGAAAACTTAAACCTTAAAAATATGTATCTATTCTTCAAATGTTTTTCCTCACTCCCTAGGATCCAGCAATTGCTAGCTTCAAAGTAGTTGTTTGCCGCTTTTTAGGCAGCACCTGTACGACGTCTATAGGGATGTGAGCAACTATAGCTTAGTAAGTTAGGATGGAGGACTTAAAACTATACCATAAACACAATAAGGTTTTCAATCAACTTATTAGGTGCAATGCATGTGCAAGCAACTACCATCGCACGACGTTGTCCGGCCTATCGTGAGATTAGAGAAATTGCGTCCGCTCTAATCTGGGTTGAGGAGTTGCCATTAATGCAACAGCTCACGACCAAACCCAGGCTTGTGCAATGAAGACCTCGCTTCTCCCGCGACTACTTTCGAACCACTAACTTTACCCTCGCCGCGACCTCCTCACCTGTCACTTAGTTTGACTGAGAATGAAGAATGGACCATTATGTAATCCTGTGCTATCCCTTTCGAAGGGGTTGGTATTTGGCTGGAGAGTCCTAAGTTTCCTTAATGGGTTGCCATGCATGTCCAATTATGATTACTGGTCGTATATTTGATTAAGTCCAGATTAGGATGATCAATCATTTCATACAAATCACACAATACAGGCCAGAACAACAAACAGAATCATAGCATCACTCATATTCAAACACATGCATACATCCAACTATCTAACAAGCACAACCAAGCATAATCTTAAGCCTCCAAAATACCACAATTTATTAATCTCAACTTACCTTGGCTCCTTGCTCACTTACTCGAGGTCCAACTTGCTCAGGCCATCGCCGATCATCCCTATAACACAAATGTGGTTTCAGTTTTTTATATAACTATTATAGGTTCGTTTTATCTTATAACGCTTATTGTTATGTTTTGTTTAGGGTTTAATATACCAAATTATCTAGGTCTTAAGTCTTTTACAATTATTCTAGGTTTGGGGTTAGGTTCGAGTTCGGTTTCCGCATTGAGTTCGGTTTCCGCATCAATTTCTGAATTAGGTTCTAGTTCAATTTCTAAGTAGTGTTTTATACTCCAACCCTAGAAATTCGTTTCAACTCATAATGTAAAATTAATCACATTACTTCCTGATCTCCTAAATACCATCATTACTTTTAATTAGTATTTTATTTTATCTGATACACTTAAATCTTTATTAGTGTACTGAATTTACTCTTAATGTGAGAAATTTTTTACATTTTTCATCTATTTACATTAATTCAAGCTTCCTATTAGATTTATTATACATTTTTATTATTATCATAATATCAATTTTTATTATAATATTTTCTATTTATTATATTTTTAATAATTGTGTATTATGTACTATTACTTATTATGTACATAATACACATCTAATATTTCTATTACTCTAATTACTATCTCCCAACATCAATTATCATTTCAAAATGTCTAAATTCATCCTAAATCATATTTTATTACCAATTACCCTAATTTACAAAATTAACTTAAAATTTACTATTTTTCCCTATTACTCATTTACTACATAATTAACCTAATAATTACATCTAACACCTTAAATGCTACAAGTATCATACTCTATCAAATTTCAACATCCTAAAATATGTACTTATTCACTAAATCAGTAATTAACCATTTAATTACTTTATTAACTCTAATTTACCCATTTTATGCCTCATTTTAAGGCTTAAAAATTATCTAAAAATTTCAAAAATTAATTTTTGAAAATGGGCTTCATAGCACTGTTCTATATCATCTAAGTAATCTATACAAAAATTTTGGGCTAAAAACTACACTCCTAAAGTTATTTATTTCTAAATCGAAATATGTTTGGTTTTGCACGATTTCTTAAGGACCATATATTATAAGACATATTTTCATCAAAATAATATTTTTCCTAAAAACTACATACAAAAATATTCCAAAGTAACAAAATTCATAATTTTCTAAGAATGTTTACTATTTTTAACAAAATTATATAAAATCGAGCTGGAAATTTGACTCACCAATCTAGGTGGCTCCGGCCACCGTCGGCCGCTGTGGCCTTATCGGCTGGTCTAGGTGCTGCCACCACCGTGTGGTGGTGGTGGCTGTTCACTCCCAGTTACTCGTTTGGTGTGGGTTCCTTTTAAAGGTCCTAATTACACAGTTTTTCCTAATTTTTTTTTCTAACCCGAATTTTTCTCTCAATTTTTGCCTCTTCCTAATTTTCTTTGATTTTTAACTGTCCAAATGAGCTTCTGAATTTTTTCCCTATTTATAGAGTTTTTGAGAATTTATTGTGCATTAAATTAGACAAGACAATTGTCTTATCCCTTAATTTTTGGCTTTTGTGTTGTCTTAATTTAATTGGCCAAATTTTTTCTTATTTTTCCCAGCTGCCACGACCCAATTCTGGATCATTCTTGATTTTTCCTAATTTTTCTTGATTTTTCCTTAATTAATTATGAATTTTCTTTAAGTATTTAGTATTATTTTAGCACATTTCGTTTATTTTAAGTAATTACGCGTATTTATACTTACATGTAAATTCATATATAGTACAAATAAATATTCCTAAATATTATTTAGGTCATTTTATAATTTTTAGTATACATATAATTTATCTCTAATGATTCGTTAATTATCAAAATACATTTTACGTATTTTTGATAAATGACGAGTTATATACTTAAAATTTGGAATTTTTATAGTCTTTTATTTTATTGCTTATTTTCTTAAATTCAAACTTACGGGATCATTTTTACTAATATTTCTGGCTTTACTTATAATTTAGGCTTGATCGGATCTTTCGGCCGATCGAAACCTTGAGTGGCTGGTTGTGGGGTTTACAGTTTGAGTGTTGGATGTACTTATTAGTTTAAATACCTATAATCAACTTATTACATATTGGAACTAATCGAATGTTTATCCCTGAGTAATAACTATATCATCCTATGAGGGTGATGTGCTAGGAAATGTAATGGTAGTTTGGGCATCAAACCATTATATATGGCAAAGTGGCTTGTGGATTGGTTAATTATTGTGATATGAGTTGATTTTCTAAAAAAAAAAAGTGGCAATTGGATCATCACGGTGGATGGGACTTGTTGTACTGGCGGCGAATACCAAAATTGAAATCAAGAGGAAGTAACTTAGAGGCTATGGTCTTGGATTCTATATGTATTATTATATTATGTGTTGAAGAGTTTGAGATACTTCAACTCTTTAGATGCTAAGATCACCAATAGACCTGGATAAGGGTTGATTCCGAACTGTCTTGGTGAACTGCTGGGCTTTAAAGGCTCAGGTGGTTCGCTTGAGCAGAATCGCTCGAACCGACAGGTCGTGAACCGTCGAGTCGACTTGCTATTGAACCGGCGGGTCAACCCGGGTAGTTCACCCACTTAAAAAAAAAAAAGAAAGAGAAAGAGAAAAAAAAAACCACTAAATCAGAAAAAATAATCGAATAATATCCTGTAAGTCATTACATATCAAAACTACTTTATTTGCATTAATGAAGGATAATTTTTTAAAAATAATATCATCAAATTAATGATAGATGACTAATCATAAGTTAATTGTATGTTAAAGATAGATAAAAAATTCAATTTCAGTTAATATAGGTCTTTTTTGTAAGACTTATCAAATGTTAAGGATTTGAATATGAGAAAAAAATAAAATTTGTGGAAAAAAAATAAAAAAAGTTTAAATCACATTAATTTGGAAATTAATAAAAAAATTAGAAATTATTAATTAATTAGTATACTTTAAAAAAAAAAGAGAAATGAGATCACATTATAGAAATTATTAATGTATTTAAAAAAAAAGAAATTAATAAAAAAATTAAATATTAAATAAAAAACCGATTCAAGGGTCTTGAATTGATTCTTGAATCGCTAAGCCTAATGAATAAGCTTGGAACCGCCGGCTCACCGACCAGTTATGGTTCATCGTGTTACCGACCTATGATTTGCCGGTTTAGGACTGGTTCGACTCGACGCCTAACTCTAAGATAATAAAATAGTTGTTTGTTGCATAAGACATTATGTATGCTTGTGAGTTTGTACTGCTTATTACGGGCAATAGATGCTGTAACTACTATGTTAGGCTTGTTTAGATACATATGACGATTTAGGGTAGGACTTGTATGTATTACGGGAGTGGGTCATTGTGAGTATCTAGAAGAGTGAATGATGGGTGTGTTCTCTGTGTTATTTTAGCTTATTAACATCTAGTTAGAAGGTGATATAAAAGTTGTGATATTTGTGAAGTTGTGCTTATCTCTCCAGCAATTCATTTAAGACTTATATAATTAATATATGAAAATATCAATGAGAATTTCAGATACTGGTATTTTCTTATTATTTGTTTCAGCCTTAAATCAAGATGAAGTATTTGTTTATTTGTATTTCAGATATGAAATTTCCTAGCTCAGCAATTTTGATTAGGTTTAAAAAAATTATCACAAATACTAATCTAAACCAAATCGAGCCACCCCATGTCCATACAGTGATGATGTGGTGTATGCGGGTAGTATTTTCAATTGATCAAGCCAGAGATTCACTAATTTGCACGCTATCAAATCATCATTTGATCTCGTTCTTACACATATGTAGCATGACGTTTATGTTCATTGTTATATCAAATAGAACTAGAGATCCTCAATAATCAGCATAACAAAAGTTTAAGAGCTATACCTCCACTTTCAAATGATTTTTTTTCTTAATATGAAATTTAGGAGAAGTTGCCCTTATGTTGATGATTTCATATATGTCCATCCACTTTTAGTCCCGTCTATATCTCATAAATTTTTGGATCTCAAATCATCACCATTTTCATTCAAAGCCAAAGACAGTTTGTAGGTCTACTGTTGCCTTCAAAGGAGACAAATAAGATTCACTGGACATGATATGTCATGTGTCCGTTTCGGATGGTATGTAATTTTTAATGAGATTCGAATATATGGATTATAAACAGTATATATTAGAATCTCGTTAAAAATTACATACTATACGAACAAACGTATAACATATGATGCCTAATAATGAATCTCTTTCCTATCAGAACCGATGGTGATGCATCATATATGTGCCTACTATATTTTCTCTAGGGTATCGTCTTCAGGAATTTCCTTTAACAAAGCCTTAAAAACACTTCTTGTTGAGTTTGATGCAAAAGTTTGGCTGTTAAGGTAACTGTTGCTCCTAATAGTAGGATGGTATTTAAGAATTAATTACATGTTTACTATTAAAATAAATAAATATTACACCAATACTAATTATATGTATTAAATATGATTTTAGCTTTTGTATTAATATCGTATTTATTACATGCCATATGCAGTTAATTGTATTAATATTGCATGTAATAAATACGAAATAAGCTTGCTCAAAGAAAAAAACTAAACCAATGCATACATAGACATTCAAACTCATAACCCACAAATCTTTCCCTTACACCTCAACCACTAGTTCATGACATTATACTTGTCATGTTTTTAACATAAATAATAAATAAATTAATAAAATTATATTCATTAAATACAATATAGCAATAGTACATGAAATTATATTTTAAAAATGTGACTTCTTTATTAAATTGAATGTCATATTTCATTATATTTTATATTTTGATAATTTTTTTTTATTTAATTCATATTTATGTAATTTCTTTTAAAAGAGCGATAAATAGTATCGAACCTTGATATTTAATTACATCACTATCCACAAAGCAACATTGCAATCATCAACTTGCTCCTTCTTTATAGGATATTTTTCAATTTAGTTGATATTAGAAAAATTTAATGACTCCGGTTCGCTCCATCCTACCACCATTTGACTCTTAGCCTTATCCGAATAAAAGTCCGATCCGGGTTCGATTGCATTACAATAAATGTCCAAAATTTTGTTGGATCCACATAGGCAATTGACATTCTAAGTGAGTGAAAAAAAAAAAAAAAAACGAAAAACAAAGAGTTACAATTTTTACATATGTTTCGAGTAGATACGATGACATCTGCTTTAAATGTATAAAAAAAAAAAGTGCATTCGAACTGTATATCTACACAACAATTATACCTCTATGAATCATTACCAAAATTGTTCATAATTTACTTTGTACATCTAAAATTCTAATAATTTATTTGAATATAACTCCAAAATATCCATAGCACAGCGTATAAACTAGAAAAGAAACTACTATAAATAATTTTTTCTAGGAATATGCTAGTTGGATTTACGACCATCTCACATGGAGGAAAGAATTTTCTTCAGCCGTCTATTGTAAATTAATGGCCTTTCAAGTGCAACAAGGTGTCCAGCCTTCTCTATATACTCCAATGTCGCATTTTCTCCCAATTTTCTACCATGTGATGAAGAAATACAGTACAGTCAAAATGTTGACATAAACAAATGAATAAATGAAGAGTATTTATATATATATATATATATATATATATATATATATATATATATATAAAATAATGAATACTTTTTCCCTTGCCACCTAAATAACTTCTTTCAAATACGCATATCAGCTCCGTTCTGCAAAATATAAGTGGAAGACACCAGATCCTTCCGAATACTACTTTAAAGATATAATAGCAGAAGTAGGATATGTATCTGCTATTTGTGAAAAAGGAAATGAATAAAACATGATTTAATTTTACCTAATATATCAAATTATCGACAAAAATATTTTGCAACACTCAGATTTACTTTAAAATATTGATCCATATGGTTAAGCAATAAATATATGGAATATTTTTAATAAAACCGAATTTCGTAATAAGTTACGTGGCAGTTCTTCATTTCTATCATTGTGATGGACAATTAGGATATACAAAATTTAAATGAGATAAAAGTGGGTAGCGGAAGGTGGTTCTAAGTGTAATTAAGCCTAAGAATATAACTGAATCGTATGCCTTTATACACGCTATTTAATTGAAATGGCAGCGACCCTGATATGTGCACAAACGAGTTGCTTGTAAGAATCTACTGAAGTACTGCATTGCTGGATCTTTGTCGGACGGGCAAGCCACTCTAGTTACTTATTAAGCATAACTTCCTAGTCATAAATGTTAAAATCTTAAGTTTAATGTATGATTCAGTACAAGAATGGGTGCTCATACTTCAACTGTAATAGAACATGCATTTTCTCCTATTTGTTTCCAAATGAAAGTTTGATATCTCCCTGGCTTTTAACAGGATGAATAACCAGGTTTCAATTTTCCTTCTCTCAAAGTTGTAATATATAATGTTGGTGGAAAAAAATAATAATAATAAAAAGATTACACTCCTAAAAATGGACCAGATAAAACCCTTTCCTAGAAATGAACCCAATCAAAGCTATATTTGCTAAGATATTTTCTTGGCTTAGGTCAAATTCTGCCAAAAACCCTATAGACCATTTAATAAACTAACACATACTCTCATTTTACATGAAATGCAACGTTCCAATTCAATAACGTCTTGAGGAAAACAATGGTTTTCAATTTTATGGTTTAATTCTTGAAAAAGGAAAAATGGATAATAAATCCTTGTAAGTGAAATGTTCTGCTGAAAAAAGGATTCATAGAAACAACACTTGAAATGAACATAACATGATGAATTGACTAATTCGGATAAGATTCCAGTGTGACATAAATCGCAGGCGAAAATTTTAATAGAATATTAAGAATTTCTAAACTATTTACATATATTTTTTTACGCAAAATTCCGTATCGAATGTAGTCTGAATCTCAACCCCACCACCCCAAAAAAAAAAAAAAAAAAAGGTCATCTATAGCAAAAATTTTGTTTTGACGAATGATATATTTTAACGCACATAAATAAACATATATATAAATAATATTATAAAGAAAAAATGAGTCATACAAACAATTGTAAATAGCCTTTTTTATTTTTTTGGCTTTTTCAGAATAGTTAAAATCATAGATATGAAAATTAAAAAAAATTAAAGCAGTAAAAGCACTAAAATATTTTTTTAAAAAACTAAAAAAAAAATAAAATAATTAGAAAAGAAATCATTGATACTTGATTCTCACTTGAGCAAAGGCCTATCGAGTGAAGCCTATCATAAGATACACCTAATGGAGTACCTGAGTAAGCAGCGGTCTTGCGCGTCCGTTGTTACTCTCTTGTGTGTTCACTAGCTCACGCTAATGAAGAATGCTGACCAAGGATGAGTCAATCCCTCACATCGCAACATGCCTAGCTAGCCATATAACGAGTGTTTGTTGCAATGTATTAATAAGCGTTTGACATTCGTAGTACGGTTGGTAAGTTGAATACCTTTGCCCTTACCAAATCACTAAGTTGTAGAATTGGTGGCTCGATCGACCACTGCGTGTTGCTTGCAATGAAGCTCTATTACTCTTTGCAAAGCACACTGTTTCCTAGCGACCAGTATGAACGAACCTCCAATTACCACATGTTCAGATAAATCACATAAAATGCATTAGGTACTAATAAGCAAGAAATTTGATCTCTTTCTCTAGTATCCCTTTCTCTCTCTTATTCTCACCCTTTGAGACTTCTTCTCCTCCCTCTCTTAAGAGAAGGGAGATCAACGACACTTACACACACTAAGTGGGCACAGTTCACAAGGTCTCCAGTATTCACTTCCTCCTTTCTCGATCTTCCTTATTGATTTAAGTGTTAAAACGATCCTGTGATCTTGTCCATAGAAGACTTTTTTGTAGGTGTTGAGGAATAGGAGGCGAAGCTTAGTCCAATCCGACCTCACATATCTTAGTTGTTCTTTACTTGATCAATAGAAATAAAAGAATTTCAAAAATTCAAAAGTAGAATAAAAACATCTTCTAATGGTGAGAATTAGTGTTTTGGGGTAAAAAACAATTTTACACTTGGCAAAAACTATTTTCAAAGTCAAAATATGTTTGTGCCCATTTACGGTTTTTGAGCTTTCGATTTAGAGGTACTTATTTTGCTAAAAATTAATTTCCAGCCTAGATTCATTCTTAAAGTAGTAAAACAAAATCAATTTAAGTGAAAATGTGACTTTACAAGATTTTATTCAAACTTAAATCAACCTTTTTATGTAAAAAAAATCAAGTTTTAATACAATTTGAACCACAAGCAAAGAGCAAATTGTGGCTCAACATATTATTGAAAAAATTTTGATTTTTTTTGGCTGCGAAAATATTCCTTTTTACAAATTTAGCATAAAGTGCAAAATTATATTTCAAGTTGGCCTAAAAAAGAAATTACTAGGTTGGGACTAATTTTTGGCCTAACAATTTATTTGGGCTTTTAATTAGCCTCAGACAAAAGCTCATATATAGTGACGATACACATGTGCACATATCATGGATTGGGCTAATGGTCGAATCTCGCTCTAGGCAAATTCGTTTTTATTTTTACTTTTTTGCCCTTTTTATTCATGAATTTAAACTCAAACTTGTAGCTTCATCCATGGCCAAGTTGAGCTTTATCTCCCAACCTAGGCATCATTACCCTCTTGGACTCAAAAGGACATGAGGAATTCATTTTAATTCATCTAAAAATCATTTCAATTTTTCAATCTCTCTTTCTCCCTCCTCCTCTTCCTTCTTCCTTTTTTTTTTTTTTTTTTTTTGACAAAATCCCTTGCCACAATACCCATATTCTATCTCTGTACAACCAAGTACGGCGAAAGCCACCATTAGGAAAGCTCATCACCACTACCGCTTTCACTAAAATCAACATTAATTGCTAAAAAACAACCCTTGAAAGCCACGGATTGAGAATCACCATGTTGAGCATCCCTAGGTTTCCCCACCATTACGATGCCTCACTTCTCTATGAATTTTTATTTATTTATCTATTTTTTACTAATTATGTTATAATTTGAGAAGAGGAGATTCGAAGCTTAATCTATCTCGATAAAAGATAAGTGATGATGTCACTAAATTACAACTAATGTTGTAGTTCTCAATGAATTAAAGACATCAAAAGGATATCCACCCTCGAATGAACTAATCTAACGCCTCCTTTTCCTTGAACGACCACCATATTGGTTCAAGAAATGCTAACCCAAGGCAAGCTTTGTACACCAATTCAAACTACATCTATACTGACCCAAAGTCTAAAAATCGATTCACACTCCAACCCATTCTTGTACTCTCTCTCTCTCCCTTATTTAAATAATTTTTTTTGTTTAATCTATCATTTTTTTTCTATTTCTTACATTTTTATGATTAGATAAAAATGATAATAATAAATGTTAGGTTAGCTTTAGGGTTTCAATTTTTAATTAAAATCATCATTTTCAAAATTAGGATTTGCATAATTAAAAAAAAGAAGGATATAAAATGAACGTCTTTCTTTTAAGACTTTCAAGTTTTTTTATGGGTGTCAAATAAGAATAAGGGAGTATTAGATGGATAGTGTTTGGAGCTATACTTGTATCCTATCTTATAGGTACAGATCTTGAAATTTTACTACTCATACCTTATCCTATGATATTTTTAAACTGCCTTATATCTTGTACAAATATGGTACCATATAGAACATATAGATTTTCCTCTTATATAAATTTCAATATGGTTACTTATTTCAAAACATAAAACAAAGCTAACTTTTTTTTTTCCCTAAAAGCAATTGTTCAGATTTCACTCTAATAACAATATCAAATCTTTTGTCAAACATAAACAAAAAAAAAAAAAAAAACTATTCCATTATAGAAAATAAATAATGGATATACCATGTGACTTATAGGTAGCATTAAAAGTAGGAACTAAAAACTAAGATTTCTTTTTTTCGAACTTTACAAGATAATAAATTTAGTAAAGGAGGAAGGAGTATAAAGAAATTACGAAGTAATAAAGACTAAAGAATAAAAATGGAAGGGAAGGCACTGATAAGCATTTAGTTTAGGATTTCCGATGGGATGAGCTTTATTTTATTTTAATGAGATGATATTTTTTTTTATTTATTAATTTTATTTAATTACTATCAAAGGATGGGTACAAATACCCTATAACCTATACATGTATATTTCAAAGTACATATTTCAAGATAGGCATAGAGTAACTTTATACTCATACCCTACTTAATGAGAATATGTTTCACTAAATTACTATCTAAAACTTACCTTTAACCTTAATTACCCACTTATAACTTATTTGATTGAGTAGGATTTGGCTAAATATCCTGTATGACAAAGTTATCCACTTATCTCTAATGTCCAACAAAGGTTTCTAAGAGTTTTTTTTTTTTTTATAAAAATACATATATACATACATGTCTATATATATATATATACAAAAAATAAGAATAAAAAATTTATGTAACCATGTAGACTTAAGCAAGGGCCAGTTCTAAACCGTAAATCGACCCGGCTTGATAGTGGCCCGATCGAACCGTTGGGTTTTAAGGGTTTAAATGATTTGCTTGGGCAAAACCGCTTGAACCGATGGGTTGTGAATCTCCAGGCAGACCCGACATTGAATCGGTAAGTCGACCTAAATGATTCATCCTCTTAAAAAAAAAGAGAAAAAGAGAAAAAAAAAAAAGGGTCACTAAGTAAAAAAAAGTAATCGGATAATATTCAATAAGTCATTGCATATCAAAGCTACTTTATTTATAATAATAAAGGATAATTTTTTAAAAAATAATATCATCAAACTAATGATAAATGACTAATTATAAGTTAATTATATGTTAATAATAGAAACAAAATTTAATTTTAGTTAATATAGGTCTTTTTTGTAAAACTTATCAAATATTAAGAACTTGAATATGAAAAAAAAAATTTGAAGGAAAAAAATAAAAAAGTTTAAATTGCATTAATTTGGAAATTAATAAAAAAAATTAAAAGTTATTAATGAATTAATACACTTAAAAAAGAAAGAGAAATAAGATCACAGTATAAAAATTATTAATATATTTTAAAAAGAAATTAATAAAATTAATAGAAAAAATTAAATATTAAAAAAAAAAACCCGTTCAAGAGTCTCAAACCGACCCGAAACCACCAACTCACAGATCGATCATAGTTCACCGTGTTACTAATCCATGAACCAACGGTTTATGACTGGTTCAACCCGACACCTAACTCTATAGCCATGGTTGTTATAACGTATACTATTGTCCAATGATGATTGGCTTTTCAAAAAGATTAAAAAAAAGGGAGGCAAAAACTCAAACTTCAAAAGTTTTCAAAAAATAAAAATAGAGAAGTAATAATCAATGAAAGTTTTTCTTTCCTCATTCATCTTCTAGAGTAGAAACGAATACCGTTAAAAAATAAAAATATTTATTATATAAAAAAAGAATGTTTTTGCTTGCAAGGATGTGAAGATGTTTATAAGAAAAATAAAATGTTTTCCTAAAAAATAAAAAAAAAATCCTTTCTTGATGCAAATAATAATTCTTTTTCATTCACACATATATATTTATTTATTTTAGTCAAATTTAAGAAAATAAATTAAACCTTTTATTAGAAGAAACCCCACTTGGTAGCTAAATTGCTTTAAATATTATGTTCATGAATCCTGCATTTTTTATTTTCAAGAAAACTTATCTTAGTTGAGAGTTGATTTACCCTTTTGATTTTAACCTTTTTAATTTTTTAGTTATTGTTGGTGGCAACTCTAAAAATATTTTTGAAAAGCATTTTTTTAAGCATATATATTTTTCTTAGTTTTTGTGTCGACTAGTTTGTATTAAGTGTATTGCATGTAATATACACCAAAAATTATGAAAAGTTAAAATTTTGGCTTAACAGACTCCACGAAACATCTATGTAGACAAATCAAGCATGGTTCTTTAAAATCAATGTTTTATTTTTTTTATTTCCTTAAAATTTTCCATTTGTCTAACTGTTTATTTAGTCTACAAGAAAATACATGAATATATAATAAGGGAAACGAGATTTAAATTTTCAGTGTTTTAAATTTTTAGATATAATCAAACTTAGGTTAAAAAATTAGCACAAAAATGGTGTAACTTTAAGGTGACATGGTGTATACCATTACCACGCATTTATTGGGCTATTTCAGTCCAGGCTTCGATGTAGCCTATGATTTGTAGGGGAAGCCTACAGAGCCCGCGAATCCGTACTATCTGCTCAATTGCATTATCTAATTCATCGTAGATCATTGACTGTAAAAATTAACTGATTATTGCGATGGCATAAGCGATATTTTTCTCGAAAAAAGAAAAATCTTCCAAAATTAATTGTATAAACAATTTTCAAAAAAATTAAAATTAGTTCCAAGAAGAAAAACAAAATTTGTATCAAAATAATAACTGCTAGTCATATAGCAATACTTTAACTCGGTTAATTTCAATTGTTGGTCTCCAAATGTATCATACCGATTTCATTTGGTTTGCATCATTTCTTTTAACAAAGAAGATTCCAATATAAAAAATAATGATAAAAAAAAATATTTTCAAAAAGACTTTAAAAAACAAATATTTAGAGAAAGAGTAAAAAAAAAAAAAAAAATTGCTAATGAGATGGAGCTTTTGCAAGCTTAAAGAAGTTCCATTAATTGGTCTAACCGAACTCGAAGACTAATAATTACTCACCCTGAATCCATAATACCTTAATCACGCCACAACCTGGAGCAAAGAATCGAGGCCTTGGAACATAATTTTAAATGGATGTTGGAACAGCTTTAAGAACTCACTAAAGCCGTCAGTAAGCCTTAAATGTATAGTTAAAATCATACAAATGTGAATTCAGAAACAATAATGAAATTTATTGAAAGTGAAACCAAATCATGGAGAGTGTTCTAAAAGTTGGTTGAGAAAATGCGAACTTTAGAGGATACTAACGGCTTAAAGTAGAAGGGGATGACCAATATTAGAACTTACAAAGAAGAAGAATTTCCAAATGCGCTTGAAGTTGTCAAATTTTAGAAATATGATGAGATAGCATGGCCGGTATTATATATCACGCTCTACATTCCTAAAATGGGTCTATTTGTTAAATACGACAAATTTATAGTCCAAACTTTTTAAGATAGCCTTTATATGGCTAGGTTTAATGTGGTATACATGGCTAAATATGATAGATTTCAACATTTAGAATAAGTTAGCTTAAGCCTTTTACAATTAATACAAATTTAATGAGAAGATGATCCTTTCAATGTGGGAACTAAACCAAATGCATAAGAAAACTAATGATTCCTTTAAAGAATATGCCAAGAAATAAAAGGATATAGCAGTTCATATCATAAACCCTCTTCAAGGAAAATATTTCATCCATACACTAGATGAACCTTACTGTGGCTACTTACCGGGGGTGCATAACAACTAGCTTTGCAAATGTGGTAGAAGCTAGAAGTTAGATTGAAGACACCATGTGAGCAAGAAGTTTGGCAAGCGCAAATCAAACTGAGAAGAAAGAAGCCTTGCCTAACAAAGCGGCTATAAATGCGGTAAACATCGATAGATATGCTATGATGTCTCATCTGGCCATACTTAGGCCTAATGCCCTAAACATTGACCTATAGCCTGTACATAAGGGACAAGTTCCAAAATGTTGAAAGGTAGTTCACCCCAGTGAGGATTCCTCTAGCTAAGGCCTTCCACCATCTATGAGATGTGAATGTTCTAACTTGTGAACCCTAAAATGGATTACAAGTCATGGAAATGCTAACCTTAAAACACAATGTGAATACTTAGGCTAAAAGGGTTACTTTATAGACAAATCTTAGAGAACAAAGAATAAGATTCCGGATCTCATTGATATCAAATTGGTCCAGCTTGATTTCATAGGAGTTAGTAGGTCTAATTCCAACAATGGCCCTCTCATGATTCATGAAGAGCTGTTTAAACAATAAGCATTAATGAAAAATGAGATGCCTGCCTATTGAATGGGGTAGGTTTCTACAAGTAGTGAGGTTGTTTGAGCAAGTGATGAACTGAAGTTTGATTCCCTCAATAATTTTTAGGATAGCTCCTTATTCAAGCTTTCTGACTATGGAGACAAGATATTGAATAAAATTTGTCATTTGCACATTTTTGTTTACATTATTTGAGCTAGAAATATTTTGTTTGAGGAAAGGGAGCGGGGGTGGGTGGGTGAGGAATGTGAATATGAACGATCCAGTCTCCATACATGGCTTATCAATAGGCTAATAAGGTCCACTATGTCTAAAAAAATCAATTCCCTAAATAACTAAAATAGGGGGCATATGACCAAGAGAAGATTGGAAATATGTAGCTAGCCCTACCAAATATGGATGAGGTAAATAGGGCAAAATCGTACATGAATGAGAAAATTGTTGAGTTTCTTTTAATAAAAAAAAAAGGGGTGTATATTTTCTAGACAATTTAGAATGATGAGAGGTAAATCAAATTTGAAACACCAATAACACTGAAGGACATTAAGTGAAATTTTAGTATGGATTTGACTCATTCCTTCAAAAAGTTTAGAAATACTTATGAAAGTGCACTTCCTATCTTCTACGTTTTTTTTTTTTTCTTTTTCAAGTTCAATAAAGAACAGTACAAGATTTTTTCCCCTAATAAGCTAACTCCTTTTCCACGACCAGTTGACTTTTTTTTTTTAATTTTTAATTTTTTTTATTCTTTACCTTTCGCGATCACTGTAATCATGGCAGTTGTTACTCCCTTTTACAATCATTCCGTTCAATATTTTAAAATATCTAATTTAGCCAAAAAAAAAAAAAAATAGATATAGATAAACTATATTTAAAGCGGCCACTTCAAAATCAAAATAGATTAGACAATTTGCCAAATATTATTCTTTTTTAAATAATATAGATCAAACACGGTTAAGATAAGGAGGTGGAAAACAAAAGGTAAGACACTTTCAAGTTTCATGTGAACACATGATCTATTACTTTGGTAAAAAATAAAAAAGAATTATAACAAAATATGAGTGGAATTATCTTTATCTAATACATTTAACTAAATTCTTTGTTTATGCAATTTCATGCAATGTATGCAATAAAGGGTAATTGTGATACGTGACTTACTCTTTCATTGAAATAGCCATATCCTTGTTAGTGATCTTGTCATTCTCACCCCATAATAGATGCACCTTCTGAATAAGAAAAATAAATAACAAGTGATTATGTCCGTTGGTCGCATAATGTTAAAGGTAATAAGCTTCCGGTGACATAAATAATTAAATTCCATCTGATCATGACTAACATAATAAAATCTGCGAACTTCTTGACAGACTCTCATTTTAACTTAACGCATTCTAATGCTCTAAACATGAATATTAAATTTAAGTCTAATATTGAACTCAATTCCATATAGTATTTAATAAATTTGAGTTTGAAAAATAAGCACGAATTATAAAAGAGTACTCTTTCCTTCTAAGTATAATGATATTAATATTTAAACTTGATTCGAATTCTACTGATATTTATATCCAATTCAAACTCAATTATGCTAATGAGGTAGTTGAGTTAAATATTATAAAATTTAAACCCAACTTGATTAACTAGTAGAATAGCTCAAACTTGAACTTAACTCAATTAACTATTTGGATAGCTTGAGCTCAATCTTAACTCGACTGTTTTCAAAGCAATATTAAATAAATATTGAGTTAAACTCGAGTACCTAATGGCTGTTTAACTCATTTCCACCTTATACTCACCTCTTATATATTAGAAGGGAAATAGATTTGGGAAATGATTGATCTCAAGCAAGTACTATAATATTTAAGTAAGGTCATAACAATTTAATGGTATAAATACTAGTTTTCTAATAGGATGGATAAAGTTCATATTTCCCCTTCTAAAGTTGTAATGCAATTTAAAAGTAAAAAAAAAAAAAAAAGGAAGAGAAGAAATGTAATTTTTGGTTATGTATTTCTTGTGTTGTAAGTGCTTACGACTCATGTGCAGGTGTAACTTAGGCCGGAACCAAGACCAAACCCACTAGGTCACAATTCTCCAAATTGAGAATAGTGACCAATCTTGCCTATCAAAGTTCCAAGTCGGGTTTTGCACCTAGCGGTTCTTGAACTCTGTAAACCGTGATATCGACAACATTAAATTTCAAATTAAAAATAAATAAAATTTTTAACTAAAAAATTTTAAGCTAAGATAAATGCAATCTCTAACCCAATTTATAAAATAGTTATTGAGATTGTATACTTATTTATATATAACCACATCTAACTTTATGTTAGCAATGTAGGACTTGCCACCTTAGTGGACCCATTTGCTCGGTTGCGGGCCACATCACGATCCAAACCCAATTCTAGCGAATTCAATAAACTAGATAGCATAGGTTTGATAAATCCGATCTATACCATCTAGTTACATATTAGCTCCCATAACTTGATATTCTCTCTCTTAAATTGCAAAATATAATGTTTGAATAAACTATAAATAATTTTTACATTTGCTTCATGTATATTTAGCTTATTTATCTTGATAATTGAGCGTTTAGATCTTTAAGATGTGTGCGTTTTCATACTCTATTTTATTATTTTATCTTGGAGGAAAATACTTAAAAAATATGTAAAATTATAAAAAGAGAGAGAGAGAGAGAGAACTCCTCTTTATATATAGTGGGATAATATTGGATTCACTACCTTAATGTTGGGTATTTTTCAATTTCATACCTAAAATTTAGATGTGTTAAATATCATATTTAATCAAACTTTTATATTTGAAGTTGAAATTACTAAATATCATATCTAATTAAATTTTTACATATTAAAATTACTAGCCACATTCCTTCACTAAGATAGCATAAAAAGTACTCGTAGTTCAGAAAGTAGAAGTGTTGACCAGTAATATAGTAAATATGACAAAGAAAAGTTTTACAAAATGCAATACTTAACAATTTCACACTATAGACATAAAATCAAAAAACACTGAAAAAAAAAAAAAACTCATATAGTGACTTTGATCCATATGTCCCATTTAGTTTTTGAACCTTCCTTGTTATACAATATCTCATTTTGCTTGTTTAATGTTTTATTTCCAAAGTGAAAAATAGTCACAATAGGGTTTAAAATACTTCATTAAAGGGTTGAAATCTAAATAATCAATTTCTTGCAAAAAAACAACAAGAAGAAAGGCTCAATTTCAGAAATAGAAGATTAAGTGCACATGGATTTAATATAAAAGGATGCATTTATAATTGTACTGTTTGGAGGTGATGAATTTCTACCGTATAATAAGAAAGACTAGAGTTGGAGTAGATTTTGAACCTGGGATATGCAAGGAATACAAAAATCCTCGTCGTGAATGATGAAAGCCTCCAGAACTTCTTCTTTCTCCTTTCGATAATTGAACATGACCTGGCAACCAAGTTATGTACCTATGTTATTATAATTAAACAACCATGTTTGTGCCCTGAAATAGAAAGCATAAGTAAGTTGGATAACTTAATCAGTGAAGACCCATCAATAATGTTTGAATACTTGAAGTCTCTTATGATCCCGAATCTTAGGCGTTTATTTATGTTATAATTAGACTTAGCCTTGTTGGTTTATTGTGTTACTTTTGTTGGACATTTTGGCCATATGACCTTTGGATATATGTATTCGTCTTAGCCTATTGGTATATGTTTCTATGCTTTGATGATGCTATTATATTTTTAGGCCTATTATGTTTTGTGATTTTTATGCAAGTGTATTGGTTTTGTGATTATTGTGTTCGATTGGAATTAGCTTGAAGTTATGACATGTTTGTGTTAGGATCAATATGTCTTTGAAGTATTTTTTAGAGGACATATCTTAAAGTTTAAGCTGGGATTATGTCAAATTCATGACTTAACATTTATGTTCCTCTTTAACGCCTGGAATCTCATCTTTTTTTATGAGACCAAAAAGGGAGAATAATTCAAGTCACTTAGAGAGTCACATTACTTTGCATAATAGTCAACTTTAAAATGAGTTTAACATTTTAAATGAGTTTTGTAACCCTCTCATATACTAATACTCACAAATTAAGCATTCAATTTTGATCTTAAAAATTTGCAAATCTTCTAGCATATGGATGCTTGATTAAGGGGGAGTATGTAAAGTGTTAATTTTTATCCTCATCAAAAAGAGAAAGATTGTTTATATCATTCTGAGGAGACAAAACCCGTTGGAGTTACAATTATAATTACTAAACTTAAATTGACAATCTTGTTATGTTGTATGCTTACTTAAGTTTTAAAGTTAGAAGAATATTTATAGTGTGAAGTGTATTACAATATGTTGTGGACAAAACCTCTGTTAGAATATATATGTGTATGTTTTGTAGGTGTTCATAGCAAGATGAGGGTTACCAATAGATTAGCAATGGAAGCATCGATCAGTCGGTAGGCCACTTCTTAAGCTTGATGTTTTGTGCTACTGATCAATTGACGGCATCAGAGGTGATTGATTGGTAGCTAGAAATTGGTCCTAGACCATTTTGTGAGAATTTTGGAATAGCCATCAATCGATAGGCCAAAGAAACTAGCTATTAGTAGCATTAAATGCATGTATCAAGAAGATCTGAAGGTGGCTCTATAAATACCTAACTACCTATTAATGAAAACTAGAGATATGATATTCTTCTATCTATTACTCTCATTCTCTCTTGTACTTATATTGGCATTTACTTAGGAGAGCTTTGTTGTTGTGCTTTGAGTTAAATGCTAAAAACACTACTTCTTGAGCTAGTAAGAAAGTGAGATAATATTTGCAAATTATTTGTGAGTGCACTATACTCAAGGATTCAAAGTTTTATGTTGAGTTTATGTTAAATTATATTGCAAAGTTTGAGTGAGATTCACTTGTGAAGTCGACTAAGTATGTAGCTCTTGAAGCATTATTTGATAATTAATTAAAGTAGTGTGTGAAGTTCTCAGTTATAGGTTGTTTATGGAGAGTTGGGGGAGATCTGACTCCATGTTATATCTACGCTTGATTTCTCTATTCTTATCTCTTTTATTTTACGCACTTATTGTTGCTACTATTATTTGCTCATCTTATCTGCTCATTAGATTGTAATAATTGTTAAAAAAATTGAAAATTGACAAAGAATTATCATGGTACTCAATAATTTCACATCTTGATGAATTAGTCAAAGAGCAATATGAGTCATAATACTCGAAGTTTGGAATCTACATTAGATCCATTAGTTATTACACGTCAAATATTGTATACACATAACATGAAAATACAAATAATATTTTTATCTATGTAGTGTGTATAAAATATAGATGGTAGGTGTTATACAAAGCGTATAGTATACAAAAAGATGAGACTTATTAAAGACATCATTTTGTTCTTTTGGTCAGCTTATTAAAGATATCTTTAAGGTAGTAATTTTACTTGTCAAAACCATGTGTATGGATAATTTCATAGACCTTTTACTTTGCTTATTTTAATCAATTCGAAAATTTTGCTTGTGTAATTGAGATAAGTTTCCTTATATAAAAGTAAAACAAGTTTAGCACAAAGATAGTGCTTTCTTGTGTGCAATCAATAATGAGCTTAAAAGAATGATGATGATATATGCCTCACATATGATAATTCCACACTTACACATTTAAAACATGAGAAATCATATATGTAGGTAGCATTTTGTATCTAGTTCAATATATAATATTAAAAACAACACAAAATAGTATAAGGTAAATGAAAAGGTATAAATTTCTCATACCATGTTCTAGTCTATCATGTTTAACAAAAGATTTTCTATGTTTCTTTTTATGTTTTATGTTATTTGTTATACAAATTAAAGTACCATACTAGAATAAAAACTTTGACAGTAATACTATTTCTATTATTTTCTTATTCCATCACCCTTTCATTGCCAATGATATTGCCACTATTACTAGACCACTGCCAAAACTATGATGCCACTAACATTGTTGAATTTTGTTGCTTGTGTAACACTATTGAAATGATAATAGCATTATTGGTTCATTAGTAGTGGTAATGATGATTGAATGGTGATTATGTAATGGTGATGTTGGTAAAATTGGTGGTGCAGTAGAGGTATTACTAATTTACTAACTACAACACTTGCAACAATGGCAACGATGATGAAGTTGCTGCAGTTATGTTGGTAATATAGTCATGATAGTAGCAATATTGGTGATGTATAGCATCTTTAAGATGGTAATAATAATACTGAAGATATAGTGGTGTTAGTTCGAGCAATATGGTAGTATGATAATGGTAATGGCAACTTAATGATAATTGTCATATTAATGGTCATGGGATGAAGATAGTGGTGACGTTGGTATAGGTGGATGTGGTGATAAGGTTAAGGTGATGAGGTGGCAACGGTGGTGGTGGTGGTTGTAGTAATAATAGTAGTAATGGTGAGATGTGAGTATAAAGTGATAATTGAGAAAAAAGTATCAATTTACGATTTTAAAGACATTATATTATATTATGTCCTAAGAGTTTTAGGTATAAATTTTTGTTGAATACTATTAGTGAAGTTTTGTTTACTACAAAACCTTATACCTAATATGATATGATGATGAATTTCATTCTTCTTGGGTACCTCAATAATGAATCACGCGCTCCCCTAGAAAATTTGAGGTAATTGAACACTTTCTTTGTCGGTAAGACAACAAAAAATCTAATATGGAGACCAATTATTCATTGGATGTAGTTATGCATTAACTATTGGGATGCCAATAATATCACTCTCTGGCGGTGTGGACAGGTCCAAATTTCTATCGGAATGCCAATAATAGTTAATGGGCTGGCCCACACCGGACGATCCCTTCAGTTGTCAGCGTGCTCTGTTTTGGATGTCCCTTCACGGGGTCTGACCATTTACTTTTAACAGAAATAGGGAATGATTTGCAAACCCGTTCGATGATTTTATTTCTTTAAATTTTTTTAAATTTATAAATCAATAATGAAAGTTATTTAAATTTTTGAAATAATAATGTTATTTTTTTTCTTATAATTTCAATCCTAATTATACGGAGCATCATCTTGAGAGAATAAATTAAACAACAAAAAATTACGAGAAAATAAATTAAGAGGATCAAATTCTTATGTATATGGATCATCTCTATAAATTTTAGAATTATACGAACTTCAAATTTTGAAAAATTGCCGTTTATCGCATCGAAAAGGTGATGTTGCAGCTTACATAGAAATTTTAGCTAACCTGTATATACTTGGACGATAACATAACAATTCTTTAAGTATATTTAATTAATTTAAAAAACTATAAAAACAGAGAAAATAAAACGATAAACGAAGAACATAAAAAAAAAGCATAAAATTAAAAAAGGGGGAATTGCCGTTATTGCTGACCTTGGGTGGCCGTTGGCAGCCATTTCCTTTTCCTAGTTTTATGCTTTTCGTCATTTTTTATATTCTTGTTATTTTTAAATAGATGAATTAAATATATTTAAGCAAATTCATGTTAACGTCTACGTGTATTCATCTCAATTAAATTTTCACCTAAGCTGCCACATCTACTTTCTAAGGTGTAAGTATTTGACTTTTCATAAAGTCATTAGTGTAATTTTTAAAGTTTTTAGGGATGCCTATCCGATTATATTTTATTTCAATAACATAACACCTTTAAATTACAGGAAAATATATATATATATATATATATATAAAAGTTTAGCATAAAAAACTATTGTAATTATAATGATACTTTAATTTTTCAAAATAATGTATTTATGTCTTTTAAAGACCGTTAATATTGTAAAATGGAATTATGTCCAAACGATAACCCAACTTTGCTTAAACGTATAATTAACTATTTAAATTTTAAAAAGGGAATTTCCTACCCAATTGAACTTCTCAAAATTATTTATGCTATGTGCACTAACATGGTTTATCCTGTTAGCATACATGGATCCATTAACCGATTACAAAGGGACACGTAGACTATAAAATTAATTTAAGACAATCCAAGTCTATATAGATATTCATGTGGTATTATTACACTCATAATAATAATATAATAATTGTAATAAATAATGCTACATGGGCAAGAAAAATGCCTATCAATTTATAATTAGTTGACAGATCCACATGTAACATAGATGAACTCTGTAAGCATAGTTAGCATAAATAATTTCAAAAAGTTCAATTGGGTGGTAAATTATTATTATTATTATTTTTTTAAGTTTAGTTAGTTAATTGTACATTTAGATGAAGTTGTAGTAACATATTGTAAAATTCTCCTTCAGTGTAATCAAAATCAGAAGAGTCAGAAATGATATTTGATAGGTTTTGTTTCTTTATTTATTTGATCAAAGGGTTCTTATTCTATCTCTATAGTCCATATATATATGAATACGCAACATAAATAACATGGCCAAATAATAACACAAAGAATACCTCTAAATAATGCTTGAAAAACCAATTGGGCAGCCATGGACGCTTGTGAGTCCCAGCTTGAAAGAGCTCTTTTACACCCTTCACCGTCGTAGGCAGCAAGAAATCGGACCATGTCGATATCCCAAGCCTCTTAGAACACTCTTCACTTATAGATTCAGTTAAAGCCATGAACGTGCCTGTCATGACCAATGACTTCACAAGCTCAGGATACTTTTCAGCCAACTTGAACGCTACTAGCCCTCCATAACTAAACCCTACCACCGTGCACTTCTCCGCTCCCAACTTCCTAAGCCCTGCGGCCAAGCACTCCACCTGGAAGTCGAGGTTCCGGTGGCGGCTGTCCGTGGAGGAGTCACCAAAGTATAGGAAGTCCGGTATGTAGACCGAGTACTTACCTGCGAGTGCTAGGGCTTGGAACTGCCATGTGAGGATACCGTTGGCAGCATAGCCGTGAAGGAAAACGATACTATGGCGATTAGGTACTGTTTTGTGTGGGCTGAAGTTTGGGACCCAGAAATTCATGATGGTTCCTGGGTTGATCTCAACCTTTACGGGTTTTACACCTGCAAGCTTCATTATGAATCTCAGGAGGGTGCTGTACAAGGAAACTATGTTCACCATATCTCTCCCTATCTCTGTGCCTCTCCGTTAGACTCGATGCCTCAGACCGTTTAATTTAGATCGTTTAACTAGCTAGAGGTATTGGTGATGGAAGCAACGTCGTTATCATTTTATCGAGGACTTCATTAAAAGACAATGTGGGCGCGAGCTGATGATAAGGTAAGGTTAAAGGTTGCTTAATTTAGTGTTACTGTAACGCTGTGTTTGAGAGGAGGGAAAGGAATTAAACGGAAAAGAAATAGAGGAGAATAAAAATGAGAGGAAAAAGAAGAAAAAAATAGTAAGGAATGATTATAGATAGAAAATATATTAGATATTTTTTAAAGTTCGGTAAATTATTAAAATGCTTTTAAAATTTTATAAAATTTTTTTAGTGAAAGGATATTTAAGTAAATTTAAATATTTTTATTTTTAATTTTTTCCAAATTTGAAGAAAAGTTTTTGTGGGACCCATAGAAAATTTTAAGACCTTTCCTTTTTTTTTTTTTTCAAATAAAGGAAGGAATTAAAAAGAAAATATTTCTTTCCAGCTAAATAAAAATATATAATATTTATTTTCATTTACATTCATTCTTAATTTTTTTCGCTCATCTCTCCTAATTTCTTTCCCTGAAACATAGTGCAAGAGTATCACCCTCATTGCCGTATGATATCCTCGCTACCATTGAAAGATAACAATTCAATATCACTGTTGCTGATGCGTACAGAAATCTAGTACGCTGCTATTAAGTGATGGGTGTCATCATCGCTTTCACGTATAGAAATCTATGGCACGTTGCATTTATTGATCATGTCAAGCAGAAGTCTGGTACGTTGTCCGATCCTTCCACTTCTCTCTCGATCCCTCTATGAATAGAGGAGTAACTCCCGAAAACCGTCCAACTTTTAGGCAATTATTGATTTATTAAATATATTTAGCAGAACTACTTCAACTACATTTCTGAAATAAGTGAATTCGACAGTTGAGGATTGATGTGTATATACGAACCAAAATACATTAATGAGATATTTTTCAAATGTTAAGTTTCGGTATTGATTTTTTATATACCATATCAATATTTTAAAATACAAACAAATGGTTTTAAAGAATCATGTTTCTATTCTCACAGTAACGTGAACATTTGTTAAAGTTAAGAAAGTGAAATGTTTTTTTTTTCTTTTTTTTACGGTCTTATTCGTGTTTTTGATGTAATCGATTTAATTTTCTATCTTACTTTTGATTTTATATTCGACTCATTCAATTAATTATATTTTTAATGATTTACATCTAATAGTTATAAAATTAAAAATAAGATAAAAAGTTAGATTTATCCTATTAAAAAAATATAAATGGAATGGTAAAAGTTACCCAAAGTGAAAGGGTGCGTGCGGATTAGTTGCTTGCTGGTGACTTTCAGGACATTCATTCAGTCAGTTTCGTGCTTTTACTTGAGTTTTTGTATAAACCAGAGACCATCAGATAAATGGCATTAACTTAACATATTCATATCAACAGCGGCATCGAGCCAAATTTGATTTATCACAGGGATTTACCTTGCTGTATTGCGCTGGAGATAAGTAATCGATGAAGTGGCGGTCATGGATTGGGAGCTGTGTAGACCCTAAGGCCTCTCATCTAGAATGATGAGATCTGTGTGGTATAGGTGTCAAAGCGTTGTGTATGAATGAATACTCAATTATCATTTTCACTAGAATGATGATAATAATAACTATTAGAGAAACATTACAAAATGACAAAGTACCGGAAAGAATTAACAAAAATCTAGGGAAAAAAAAAATCATGATTGCTCGTTAATGTTAAATAATTATATTTTTATACTTTTGTTGATTAAAAATTACCGAAAAAATTATTTATGTGTTGAAAAAATTCAATACGTCGAGGGAAAGGTCGTGACATATAATTTCACTCAAATATAAAATTTAGTATGTGCTACGGGACTATCTAAACCTGGTTAAGATTTTCACGGTTATATCTTGTAAATCCGATCTCATTCGTCTTTGAAAAGCGAATCTGTGGACTCTTCTCATTCGATACTTTCATTATTTCGGTGCATTTTTAGTAGCACCATCTCTCTTGAATAACTTGCAAATCAGATTCGGATATAATGTGATAACAGACTTATGATCATTGGAAGGCTCATAAAACTAGTTATCAAAAAGACTGTCAATGTGACTTCAAATTTCAAAATCGGAAACTTACTTTTCTTAAAGCAAATTGAAAAGAATTATATATATTTTTTCATTTCTATGACGCCCTGAAGGATAGAGTGAAATTTTTATCGGCTGATTAAAACTACAGGAATTACGATCTCCATGAACTGTTAAAATCTTTGCTAGCGCTTTCACAACAGGAAATGGTGAGTTGGTTCACATCGCATTTTGCTAGTTATAAGTTGTGAGAAGGAAATGGATCAGTTCGCCCGCTAACTAAAGAGATAATATCACAAATGGCACATTAAATTTGCCCAAAATATGCAATTAACTACCTTAACTTTAAAAAAGCCAATTTACTACACAATTAAACTTTTCAATGTTATTTATGCCATCTGCATTAGTGTAATTCATCTCTATTAACATATGTAGATCTATCAACTAATTACGAAATGATACATAGATTATAAGATTGACATTGCAAGTCCATAACACCATATGACTTTTTTCATGCCTACTTGCCGTAATTTATTGCTATGGTTATTATTATTATGATTGTAATAATGGTGCACAAACATCTACATAGACTTTGGTTGTTTTAGGTTAATCTTATAATTCATATCTCACTTCATGATTGGTTTACAGAATCAGTTAGCGTAAATAATCTCGAAAAATTAAATTGGGTCATAAATGGACATTTTTTAAATTTATGTAGTTAATTATGCATTTGGACAAAATTGAGGCACCATTTGTGATATTATTCCTTAACTAAAAACTTATGATATCTGTATTCACCCTCTTACACCCTCTTACTACCAGTAGACCAAATTACTATTACCGGTTGGTATGACTTTGCCACCACTCCAATAATAATTCTTATTACTCTAACCATCGTACTCCATTTACAACTGTGAGCAAAAATTCAAAATCAAAGACTAAGAAAATTTCAACCTCAATTCAGCTAAAAAAACCTGCAAATAGAATTAAATATAAGGAATAATATCTAACCAAACTAAACACCAATTAGAATATTAAACATCAAAATAATCATTTCCCTAATAATGGCACAAGAATCTCAATAAATCGAAAATTTTACAAGTGTACACAGGTCTTTACTTCTAGTTTTAGATTTGGCTTTCAAGTCAAGAATTATCAAACCCACAAGGAAAGGGAGCAACTACCAAGCCATGCTTAATTTGCATTTATTTAGCCAAAACACATCTAAAAATCAAAATTACAACTACAATATCAATTAAACGGAGATTCATATCTTTGTTCAGTGGCCAACTCTAGTTAAAGTATAAATTTAGAACACAACTCTAAAATGGCAACTGTATGAAATTCGATCATTCATCGTTCCATTGACTAATCCATTTCAAGAATAAGCCAACCTAAAGCGCTCTAACTTTTGTTGAATATTAGCAACATCTAATCGCTTACATAACCTATGAACAACAGATTGCACTAAACTTCTTAGTATTTTCATCCTTGAGGATATAATGTTGTTTAAACTGGTTCTACACGACAAACTCACCTTCTTAATGTTGTTAATTGTGCGAAAACACTTTTAAAGCTGACAATATATAAACATTGTAAATAAATTCTAATAAAACCCATCAGGTTCATAAAAACCCATTTAACCGATCATCAATATCATTGAATTATGCCTTTACACTATTTATGAATCCCCAAAACTATTTAGCTGCTTGTAACATAAGCTAAGAACTAAGCTTTGATTATAAAACAAATTAACATGAGTATAAAACAAAAGCCTAGAGAAAGAAAGAAAAACAATACTCTATATGATTAAGCAACAAGAATGTTAATCTAATGAAAGTATGCTAGATCATTAATCGAAGTCACTAAACAAACACTAACTAAAAAGGTTGAGACTAAAGTAAGGCTATAGACTTAAATAAATAGTTAAAGGAGATTTGGTTGAATCAAAGTGGATGTTTGCATTGGTGTTTGCTGTTGATGATTAATCACATGTGATGTGTATATAGTTCATCATAAAGAAGCTTTGATAAGTTGATATGTGGAGGGATAGGGATATGCACTATCTTCTATATACTTGTACTAAAGAAGTTCAACCGCAATTCAAAATGGTTGCATTAGAAATGCTAATAGTGTGAGGGAGCTTAACTTATGCAAAATATATGGCTAAGAAAGAGGATACTAATGAATAGAATCTTAGGGGCTAAATCATCAACTATGTTAAAGTGCTAAAATGTGATCACTCAAAGAGTGTCAACATAAGACCTAAAAGAGAAAATGTAAGTCCCCTACCTAGAGCTCTTCCAAAAGCCAAGTGAAACCTTCAAGGGAAAAAATTTTACAAGGCGAGAAGATGAAATAACTACAAAATTTTCATAACCAAAGTATTTCAATAATCCTCTACTTGGCCCTTTTATTGGTAAAAATGTAATCAATAAAAGCATTTCTAAAAGGGATATTATATAAATGTGGTTAAATGTTTCGAAGCAAATTCAAATGGAGTACAAATTTTTCTAGTTCAAATAAAGGATAATTTTTTTTTTAGTATTTTAAATAGATAATGAACATTATGTAAAGAGTGTAAATAAAGAATGACATTAAGGCTTAATATAATGGTATTAGATTTAGATGACACCGTATGTTAAGTACATAAAATACTCATCCTTAGGTATGTAATTTTCATCTTCTATTTAAATGTAATGTCATTCTCTACTTGTGTCACTTTAATAATATTCTTCCTATTGCACCACTTTAATAACATTCCTAACATTCATTCTGTATCTGTATTAATGAAAGGTTTCATTCTCTATTGAAATTGTGTGTATACGTTCATCCTTTATTGTGTAATTTTGCTACTTCTAAAGTATTTTGAACTAAGATCATAAATCCTAATGGTATGTATTGACTTGTTTTTGGAATTTCATCAAGGAATTATATTGAAGTTTTAGGTGTATATAAAGATCAATCATAAGGACGAATAATGATATTTGTAATTTTCTTGAAGCTTTATACTTTCTTGAGTGTTTTATTTGTGAAGTTCTCTTTAAAAGACATGCAAAATTTCCTACAAAAAACCTCAATGATGCCTTAAATAAGAGAGACGAAATAAAGGATTTATAGCCGATGACACAACCTAATGAAATGACTGTGTCACTTTGGTCGTGTCGTTTTGATATAATGCATTAAATTGTTTTCAAATCTTTTTCATATTTTCATGAAGTCTAGGAGTGACACAGCTTGGGATACAGTTGTGTCTTTTGGGTGTTGTCACCTACTAATCACGCTCATTTTTGCTTCAAATTCCCTTGAAAACAACACATAGTCATGTTGATTTTTAAAACTTCATAACCTCGTTATTTTAGCTTCGAATTGAGTAAAACTTAGAAATATTAAATTGGAAACATAATAAAAAATATCAATACATCATTATTTGCTCTTTTGGAAAAAAAAAAAAGTTATTTAATTTTTCTTTTTAATTAAAGACATTATTGTTTATTGATTGAACATTTTATTCGCTGTAGAGAGGGAATTTCTTGTACAGAGTGAATAAAAATGCTACCTAGAAAAAAATTCTTAGACTAATTTTCAAGAAAGCAAGAAAATACAAAATATATCGAGAATTTATAACCTTTAAGTAAACAAATGTTAAGAGAAGTTTTGGATGATGCTAGCTATTAAATTATAGGCAAAATGATTGAATGCAGGAGAAGATATTAACATCAAATGATTAGTTATTGTTGTTGAGCATTAAAATTCATTGTTGATATTGAAGAATTGAAAATGATATCCTAAATGAGACTGATTGTATAATGGTGTTGCTATAATAGATGTAATTAAAAAGAGGTATTTGTATTATTATCAATCTACCGTCAAATTTATTATGCAAATACCAATATATATAATTAATTACTTAAATACCACCGTAAATGCGATTTTTCAACAATATATAAATGTCGTGTATTATACATGTGACATTCTTTTGGTACATTTGAAAATCACATCTAAAACATGCAATTTTAAAATACATCAGGTATACACGACATGCGATATACATTAACTATCACAAAATTGCATCTAAATGTAGTTACATAGTATTGCTATCGCAAAATCATAGGTTTTATATGTGACTTTTAGTTACACCAAAACAAATGTTGTATTTATGACATGCAACATTTATATACTGTGGTAAAATCACATCTAAAAATACGATTTTGCAATGTTATTTATATAATTTTTGTTATGTAATAAGTATTTATATAATTCCTTTTTTAAAGATTGATAGACATGTGTTATCTACAAAAAATTTAGTTTATTGTTGAGATTAAAAGTCCTTGTAAGAAGTTAAAAAGAGAGGGAAATTTATTAATAAAAAATTTACATTTCCTTTCATCTTATCATTAAAATTTGAATTTCATCACAAAATCAAAATTCAAAGATTATGCAAGGATTTGATCCTTGTGAAAGCCTTAGAAAAAATCATTAATAAAAGTTTCACATTTCATCCATTTTAATAGTGAAATTTTAATTTAACTTGAAAAAAAAATTGAAATTCAAAATGATATTTTAACAATTTTCATGAACTTTTTGTCATTATTATGAATCCATAATTCAACGCAAAGTTATTATATTCTCGTTTGAATACTTTTGAGCTACATAGGTTAACAAAAGCTAACCACATTAATGTAAGCCCCAAAGTTCAGCTAAATAATCGTAGGATTGAACTTAGAACCCAAGGTTTAGGGCGATCGGTTAAAAGATCCGATCAAACCCAAATTATAAACTATTGGGAAGAATATTAGTAAAAATGATCCCGTAAACTTAAATTTAAGAAAATAAGAAATAAAATGGGAGACTATAAAATTTTTAAATTTTAAGCATAATAATTGCTAATTACTAAAAAGGCAAAAAGTGTAATCTAATAACTAATAAATTACTAGAGATAGATTATATGTATATTAAAAATTTTAGAATGACCAAAATAATATTTAGGAATATTCACGTGTACCCCACATGTATTTACGTGTAGATAAAAATACACGTAATTACCTAAATTGGCCAAAAACTAAGCAAATAATTAAATAAAATTATAAAATAATTATGAAAAAATCAGAAAAGGATAAGATGCATCAATATCAGGTCGTGGCATGTCAGGATAAGAAAAAGAAAAATTAGCCAATAAAAATTGAACAACTTAAAAGCCAAAAATCAAGGAATTTGGATAAAGTCTTGTCAAATTAATACATATTAATTACAGCAAATGTCTATAAATAGGGGAAAAATTTACAGAACTCATTTGGACAATTAGAAATCAGAGAAAATTAGGGAGAGTCAAAAATTGAGAGAAAAATTCGGTTTAGAAAAAAATTAGAAAAAACTGTGCAATTAGGGCTTTTAAAAGAAACCCTTATCAGATGAGCAGCTGGAAGTGGACGGCTACCACCACCACACGGTGGTGGCAGTGCCCAGGCCGGCCGATAAGGTCATGGCGGCCCGCGGTGGCCGGAGCCACCCAAACCGGTGAGTCCAATTTCCAGCCCGATTCTTGTGAAATTTTGTAAAAATAGTAAATATAATTATAAAATTATGAATTTTGTTATTCTGGGATATTTTTGTATGTAGTTTGTAGGAAAAATATTATTTTGATGAAATTATGTCCTGTAATATATGGTCCCTAAGAAATCGTGCAAAACCGAGCACCTTTCGATTTAGAAATAAATGACCTTAGGAGTGTAGTTTCAAGCCCAAAATTTTTGTGTAGATTACTTAGATGATATAGAACAGTGCTATGAAGCCCGTTTTCAAAAATTAATTTTCGAAATTTTTGAATAATTTTTAGGCCCTAAAATGAGGCATAAAATAGGTAATTTAGAGTTAATTAGGTGATTAAATTATGAATTACTGACTTAGTGAATAAGTAGATGTTTTAGGATGTTGAAATCTGATAGTGTATGATACTTGTAGGATTTAGGGTATTAGATGTAATTATTAGGTTAATTATGTAATAAATGAGTAATAGGAAAAATAGTTAATTTTGTAAATTAGGGAAATTTGGAGTAAAATCTGATTTAGGATGGATTTAGACATTTTGAAATAATAATTTCTGTTTAGAGATGGTAATTAGGGTAATAGAAATATTAGAAATGTATTATGTGCATAATATGCAATACTGCATAATGTGTAATTTTTGAAAATATAATAAATAGAAAATATTAGGATAAAAATTGATATTATATAAATAATAGGGATATATAATAAATCTGATAAGAAACTTGAATTTATGTAATTATATGAAAAATGTAAAAATTTCTTACATTAGGAGTGAATTCGGTACACTAATATGGATTTAAGTGTACCGGGTAAAATAAATACTCACTAAGGATAATGATGGTATTTAGGAGATCGGGAAGTAATGTGATTAATTTCACATTATGGGTTGAAACGGATTTCTAGGGTTGGAATTTAAAACATTACTTAGAAATCGAATTAAAACCTAATTTGGAAATCGATACGAAAACCGAACCTGAACCTAACCCCAAACCTAGAATAATTGTAAAAGACTTAATACCTAGATAATTAGGCATATTAAACCTTAAACAAAACCTAACAATAAGCGTTATAGGATAAAATGAACTTATAATATTTATATGGAAAGCTAAAATTACGTTTGTGTTATAGGGATGATCGGCGATGGCCTGAGCAAATCGGACCTCGAGTGAGTGAGCGAGGAGTCGAGGTAAGTTGGGATTAATACGACGCTGTATTTTGGAGGCTTAAGATTATGCTTGGTTGTGCTTGTTAGATAGTTGAATGTGTGCATGTGCTTGATTATGGGTGATGCTATGATTCTGTTTGTTGCTCTAGCACATATTGTATGAATTGTATGTAATGATTGATCACCCTAAACTGGACTTAATCAAATATACGACCAGTAATCATAATCGAACATGCATGGCAACCCGTTAGGGGATTTAGGACTCTTCGGCCAAATACCGACCCCTTCGGAAGGGATAGCGCAGGATTGCAAAATAGTCCATTCTTCATCCTCAGTCGAACTAAGTGACAGGAGAGGAGGTTGCGGCGAGGGTGAAGGCAGTGGTTCGAAGGTAGTCGCGGGAGGAGCAAGGTCTCCATTACACAAGCCTGGGTTTGGTCGTGAGTTGTTGCATTAACGACAACTCCTCAACCCGAATTAGAGCGGGCACAATTTCTCTAATCTCACGACGGGCCGGACAATGTCGTGCGATGGCATTTGCTTGCACATACATTGCATCTAATAAGTGATTGAAAACCTTGTTGTGTTTCTAGTATAGTTTTAAGTCCTTCGTCCCTACTTACTGAGCTGTGGTTGCTTACATTCCTATAGACGTCGTGTAGGTGCTGGCTAAGAAGTGGCAAACAACTACTCTGAAGCTAGCAACTGCTGGATCCTGGAGAGTGAGGAAAAACATTGAAGAATCAACACATAATTTACTTTTCATTTCTAATTAATGTAATAACTGAATTATAGTGATTATATATAACTTTTCTCACTTTCTTAGGTAAATGATTTGTTTAAATTACAAATTGTCTACTTCAAAGCGGGTTAGTCGTGGACGCCTTGTGTAGATCAGGTCTAAGATAGCGGTTGTAAGGCCAACTTCTATCTTAGGATGGTTTACACGGCGGGGGCTGTTACGACTCTGCCGCTTCGGGGCGTGACAATTAATCCATGGATCATTATTATTATTTTTTTCTTTGCCAAACATGGATCATTAATTTTGAATAACATTAAAAAATATTACGTTAAAATGGATATAGATTGAAAAATATTACATTAAAGGCATGATGTTATAGAAATAAAATAGAAAGACCTTGGGAGTACAAAAAAAAAAAAAGGAAGCTTATGCTTCAGTCATCTACTTTGCACACAAGTCCAGTAGTCCATTTCTTTCTTTATTAAAGATATAATAAAAAATTAAAAAAAAAATGAGAATGTCAAAAGTAAAATCTTTTGAGAAAATCTAGAAAGAAGTTACCTTTACTTGTTGTCTAGAACTAAAGAAGGAGAGTTAGGTTTTTAGCCTTGTTTCAAATCTCTCTCCTAGTGGCAAAGTAAGACACTACAGTAAAGTAAAATGGAAAAATTAAGTCAACAGAACAAGTAGATGATTCAATAAAATTTGAGAAATCGAAGGTTGGAGAGCAAAGTAAAGAAGTGATTTAGACCAACTAGCCATTTACATCCTCTTATATGATGAAGGTTTGTATGAACCCAAACTCATTCGAGCCAATAAGAATTGATCAAGGTTAGACTTTTGGCTACTCCAAAGGGAATCTTTGAGATGGTTGCTGTAGTCATTAAATTTGATTGTCAAGAAATAAACTTAGTTGCCAAGGGTTGAATGAGCGAGAGAGAGAGACGAGAGGAGAAGAAAGGGAGAAAGAGGGTAAGAGAGATGGAGAGGGGTTGCAAGAGCTAGAAGAGAGGGTAAGAGGGTATGCGTAGATTATATATAGGGTATGACATTTTACTGATACTCTATCCTATAAGTATAAATTCTAAAATTTTATATTCGCAACCTATCATGTGGCATTTGGAAACCATCATGTACCCTGCACCTTATATCATGTAAATTTTACAGGATATAGAGTGTGTAAACCCCAAAGTTAAGCTAAGTAACCGTAGCATTGAACTTAGAACCCAAGGTTTAGGGCGATCGGTTAAAGAATCCGATCAAACCCTAAATTATAAACTATTGAGAGAAATATTAGTAAAAATGACCCCGTAAACTTGAATTTAAGAAAATAAGAAATAAAATAGGAGACTATAAAATTTTCAAATTTTAAGCATTATAATTGCTAATTACTGAAAAGGCAAAAAGTGTAATCTAATAACTAATAAATTACTAGAGATAGATTATATGTATTCTAAAAATAATAGAATAACCTAAATAATATTTAAGAATATTTATTTGTACTATATATGAATTTACATGTAAGTATAAATACGCGTAATTACTTAAAATACACGAAATGTACTAAAATAATAATAAATGCTTAAAGAAAATTCATAATTAATTAAGGAAAAATCATGAATCATCCAGAATTGGGTCATGGTAGCTGGGAAAAATAAGAAAAAATTCGGCCAATTAAATTAAGACAACACAAAAGCTAAAAAATAAGGGATAAGGCAATTGTCTTATCCTATTTAATGCACAATAAATCCCTTAAAGCCCTATAAATAGCAGGAAAAATTTAGAAGCTCATTTAAATAGTTACAAATCAGAGAAAATTTGGGAGAGGCAAAAATTGAGAGAAAAATTTGAGTTAGAAAAAAAAAATAAGAAAAACTGTGCAGTTAGGGCTTTTAAAGGGAACCCCCACCAGACGAGCAGCTGTAAGTGAACGGCCACCACCACCACACAGTAGTGGCAACACCTAAGCCGGCCGACAAGGCCACGGCGGCCCGCGGTGGCCGGAGCCACCCAAATCTGTGAGTCTAATTTCCAGCCCGATTCTTGTGTAATTTTGTAAAAATAGTAAATATGATTAGAAAAATATGAATTTTGTTATTCTGGGATATTTTTGTATGTAATTTGTAGGAAAAATATTATTTTGATGAAAACATGCCCCGTAATATATGGTCCCTAAGAAATCGTGCAAAACCGAACACATTTCGGTTTAAAAATAAATGACCTTAGGAGTGTAGTTTCAAGCTCAAAATTTTTTGTGTAGATTACTTAGATGATATAGAATAGTGCTATGAAGCCCGTTTTCAAAAATTAATTTTCGAAATTTTTAGATAATTTTTAGGCCTTAAAATGAGGCATAAAATGGGTAATTTAAGGTTAATTAAGTAATTAAATTATTAATTACTGACTTAGTGAATAAGTAGATGTTTTAAGATGTGGAAATCTGATGGAGCATGATACTTGTAGCATTTAGGGTGTTAGATGTAATTATTAGGTTAATTATGTAGTAAATCATTAATAGGGAAAAATAGTTAACTTTAAGTTAATTTTGTAAATTAGGGAAAATAGGAGTAAAATCTAATTTGGAATGAATTTAGACATTTTGAAATGATAATTGATGTTTAGGGATAGTAATTAAAGTGATAGAAATATTAGAAGTGCATTATGTATATAATAGGCAAGAATGCATAATATGTAATTTTTGGAAATATACTAAATAGAAAATATTAGAATAAAAATTGATATTATGATAATAATAAAAATATACAATAAATCTGATGGAAAACTTGAATTTATGTAATTATATGAAAAATGCAAAAATTTCTCACATTAGGAGTGAATTCGGTACACTAATATAAATTTAAGTGTACTAGATAAAATAAATACTGACTAGGGGTAATGATGGTATTTAGGAGATTGGGAAGTAATGTGATTGATTTCACATTATGGGTTGAAACGGATTTCTAGGGTTGGAATTTAAAATATTACCTAGAAATCGAACTAAAACCTAATTTAGAAATCGATGCGAAAATCGAACCTGAACCTAACCCCAAACCTAGAATAATTGTAAAAGACTTGATACCTAGATAATTAGGCATATTAAACCTTAAACAAAACCTAACAATAAGTGTTATATGATAAAATGAACTTAGAATATTTATATGAAAAGCTAAAACCACGTTCGTGTTATAGGGATGATCGGCGATGGCCTGAGCAAATCGGACCTCGAGTGAGTGAGCGAGGAGTCGAGGTAAGTTGGGATTAATACGACGCTGTATTTTGGAAGCTTAAGATTATGCTTGGTTGTGCTTGTTAGATAGTTGAATGTGTGCATGTGCTTGATTATGGGTGATACTATGATTCTGTTTGTTACTCTGGCACATATTGTATGAATTGTATGTAATGATTGATCACCTTAAACTGGACTTAATCAAATATACGATCAGTAATCATAATCGAACATGCATAGCAACCCGTTAGGGGATTTAGGACTCTTCGGCCAAATACCGACCCTTTCGGAAGGGATAGCGCAGGATTGCAAAATAGTCCATTCTTCATCCTCAGTCGAACTAAGTGACAGGAGAGGAGGTTGTGGCGAGGGTGAAGGCAGTGGTTCGAAGGTAGTCGCGGGAGGAGCAAGGTCTCCATTACACAAGCCTGGGTTTGGTCGTGAGTTGTTGCATTAACGGCAACTCCTCAACTCGAATTAGAGCGGGCACAATTTCTTTAATCTCACGACGGGCCGGACAATGTCGTGCGATGGCATTTGCTTGCACATACATTGCATTTAATAAGTGATTGAAAACCTTGTTGTGTTTCTAGTATAGTTTTAAGTCCTTCGTCCCTACTTACTGAGCTGTGGTTGCTTACATCCTTATAGGCGTTGTGTAGGTGCTGGCTAAGAAGCGGCAAACAACTACTCTGAAGCTAGCAACTGCTGGATCCTGGGGAGTGAGGAAAAACATGTGAAGAATAAACATATATTTTTTAAGGCTTAAGCTTTTACTTTAGAATTTTTCATTTTCGAATATTGTAATAACTAGAAAATATATTACAGAGAAATATTGTAAACTTGAATTACAATAGCTGAATTATAGCATATATATATTTTTTCACTTTCTTAGATTAATGATTTATTTAAATTTCAAACTGTTTACTTCAAAGCGGGTTAGTCGTTGACACCTTGTGTAGATCAGGTCTAAGATAGCGGTTGTAAGGCCAACTTCTATCTTAAGATGGTTTACACGGCGGGACTGTTACGACTCTGCCGCTTCGGGGCGTGACAGAGTGCCTTGTGGAACTTGTATTTTTTTTTTTTACTTTATTTTCTTTTGAATATTGTACAAGTATATAATTAATCTTAGACTTGTAACTATATTAACAGACCAAATATTAATATTTAAAAGATTCTTATATTTACAACACATCTACCCGTAGTAATATAAAACTTTAATAATTATAATAGAGAATAATCCTTATAATTGAAAACGTTTAACCCTTAGTTAAGTCATACTAAATTATTTATGTTATCTTTTTCTTTGAAAACATCAAAATAAATTTTTATGAAATCATAAAATTATTATACGTAAAATAAAAAAATAAGGTTTTACTCAAGAAAAGAAAAAAGAATTAAAGAGAGAAACAAAACAGTAGATACAAGAGTGTGTAGTCTTAGGATTTTATTATAGTTTGGAATATGGTACCATAAAATTTGTACCTTGTATACTTTAGAGTATAAATTGTGAGATGACTATAGAATATCTTAATGTCATACCTGTACCCTATCCTCTAAATGTAGGTTCTAGAAAATTGCTATCCTGAATTTATCTTGTGACCTTTTTTATTCATTTAAAACTTATTCGATGGAGCAAAGTTCGAGTGGATATCTTGTATAGCAAGGTTACCCATTCACTAATTATTAATTAAGCATAAATCATTTCAATAACATTCAACTATATATAATTTTTTTTTTCCCTTGACTGAGTAAGCAATAGTACTTTTTACATGGCGAAAATACAAGTAAATTTCACTGTTTTTTAAGAAAGCAATATAATGAGGATCTTTGATAAAACATAAGCTTTAAGACGGTTTTGAGAGGCTAATGTAGTTTCAAACTTTAAAAAATGTACCCATTTAGGATGAGATGGGATATGACATAATCATATAATAACTTTTGTTCCTTCCACAATGTGCCCCCAGCACTGGCCAATCTAGTATTCTGTCATGGCTCAACCTTATCGCTTTGTTGGGGCAATCATTTTAGAAAAACTGGGGACCGTACTGCGAGAGAACTCACGTGTCCTCCAAAAATCTGCTGTAGTACCGAGAAGATATTACCAGGGGGATCACATGTTTAGTTTCCTATTATATCGATCCCTCTAATTTCTCATAAATTGCTTGCCAGTCATCTTCCTCCACCTATATTATATATACCCTCTAGTTAAAACAAAAGATTTCGCCATTAAAGGGGAGGAGGAGGGGGGAGAGAGAGAGAGAGAGAGAAAGATGTTGAACATATTTTCCTTATACAACAACATGCTCAGGTTCACAATGAAGCGTGCAGGTGTACAACCTCAAAAGGTTGAGATCAACCCAGGAACATTCATGAACTTCTGGGTACCAGAACCAAAATCCAGCCCAAACGCAACACCTAATAATCGTCCTAATATCGTATTCCTTCACGGATTTGCTGCCAATGGTATCTTCACGTGGCAATTCCAAGCCCTAGCACTCGCACGTAAGTACTCGGTCTACGTGCCAGACTTTCTATTCTTTGGCGGCTCCACCACGGAAAGCTGCCATCGGACGCTGGACTTCCAGGTGGAATGCCTGGCGCAAGGGCTGAGGAAGTTGGGAGTGGAGAAGTGCACGGTGGTAGGGTTAAGTTATGGTGGGATGGCTGCGTTTAAGATGGCTGAGAAGTATCCTGAGCTTGTGGAGTCAATGGTGGTGACATGCTCGGTCATGGGCTTGACTGAGTCTATAAGTGAAGAGTGTTATAGGAGGCTTGGGATATCGAAATGGTCGGATTTGTTGCTGCCTACGACGGTGAAGGGTGTGATAAACCTTTTCGATGTTACGACTTACAAGCTTCCTTCTCTTCCTGATTGGGTTTCCAAACACTACTTAGAGGTATCCAGGATGGTTATTTTGCTGCTCTCTTTTCTTTTTTTCCTAATTAGCAAAAGTGATTTTTATAAAAATATTTCTTTGTAGAAGAATAACAATCATGCAAAAGTTAAATTTATGGCAAGGACCAAAGTTAATATTTATATTTTCACATGTTTATTACTGTATAACACTAATTCGTCGTTGTTAATTCTATTAAAGCTTTTTTTCTTCATAAATTAGCATCAACGTTGATTTTTCTCTGACGAAAAAAGAAAGTTGACTTTACGCTATATTTATACTTGAGCTAGAAGAATGGTCAGAATACGTAGGCAAATTTATCTTTCATTCTAAGCGGCAAAATACCAAAACTTTGGTTGACTTTTTATAAGGGAAAGCACAAAAATGTTGTTAGCATTTATCCTTTCTTTTTTTTTTTTTTTCAATTCTTAACATCTCAAAATTTTCATTTGAGTCATTTTCAAACTTTTGTCAAATAAATCATTCCATTAGATTTCCATTAAATTTTCTGTTGATAAGAATACGTGATAGCACATTATTGATCAGTGTGTAATTTTTAAATAAAAAATAATAAAAACTATATAGAAAAATTAAAAAAATAATAGAAAATCTATAAAAGGAAAAAAAAAAAACATATCCATAATAGAAAATATATATTTATTTACATATTTATATATTAACAAATTATATAAAAAATATTTTGAAGTTCGAAAAATAAATAGAAAATTATAGAAAGGTTGAAATCTTGTTAACCCCATCATTAGGTAGTTGGATTTTGACCTTTCCATGGAAGGTCATCACCCACTTCAAAAAATGAGTCATAAGACCTATCAACAATCTATGATGGTCACTAACCATCAAGCGAGAATCATGTAAGCCTCCTTAGGTGGCAAACAATCATCCTAGGTTGCTTAAGCCAAAAAAAAATAAAAATAAAAAATTAAATAAAGAAAAATAAAGAGAAAAATCTGATGAAGTTAAAATTAGGTCATATGAACTAAATTTACTCACCTATTTACTATTTTAACAAAAATAGAGAAAACTTGGGTGGAAATTAGGGCATGAGTTTTTCCTAGCCTTTAGCCACTACCTTATTGGTGTTGCTTTTTTTTTTTTTAAACTCTTATTTCCTAATTATCATATTTATCATAATTATGATATAATACTAAAAAATTTATCTGAAAAGTGGTTTGTCACCAAAAGATAGATCAAATTGAAACAAATAGAAATATAATTTACATAAGATTATTAAAAAGAAAAGATTGTCCAAAAATATATATATCTATATTTATATATTCATCTGTTAAAAAAGATTCCTACGTTGCACGCTTTTATTGAATCTTTTGGTTCTTTTGTAGGGAAAAACAGATTCGTCATTTTATTCCTTTTTTTCCCCTCACTTCCTTTTTATATGCCTTCATATCACCTGTCATCTTTATTGCGCACGCGAAAACACTATCCATGTGAACACCATGCTTCGGATTAATTATAATATAATAAGAAAAGTCAAAGGCTTATTTTAATAATTATGCACGTGGCTGGGTGGTTTCATAAATCAGCATACTTCCTTAAAAAATTACTGATATAAGACAAGTACTTGATTTTGATTTGGCTGGTAGGTCATGTTTAGCCATCGGCAAGAGAGAGAGCAACTTTTGGAGGCTTTGGTCATCCCCGACAAAGACTTTCAAATTCCTTGGATTCCCCAGGTGCAACATCAACTCAAACATTATCTTTTTATCTTTTCTTTTTTCTTGTTCTTTCCTTGTCCCGAATGCATAGATGACTTACCTATCTATTTTAACAATATTTTCCTTGTTAAGTTCACAACGTGGGATCACTTTCTTATACATCATGTATCTAATAAAAAGTATATCTTTTATCCCCTATATTAGGGTTATGCATAATTTGGTTTCATTCGTTTTTTTTTTTTTCAAATTAAACCAAACTAAACTATATAATTATAGTTCGTTTTTTTTTATAATTGTAAACCATACTATATAGTTTGGATTAAAAATTTTCTCAAATCATAAAATTTTGATTTGATTCCATTTAGTTTACAAATTAAATTATATTTTATAATTGAGGAAAATGTATTTATATATAATATGTAATCTCATATCAATATTATTGATTTGTTTGATAACGGTTAGTGGTGATATTATATTAAAGGTTGATAAAGTCCTTATTAATCTTATTAAGAAATTTCAAATGTCTAATCATAGCTAATTTTATTTATAAAAGTACATAAAATATAAATTTTGAATCAACATATATATATATATATATAATTTATAAATTACAGTAATAAAAGTTCAATATATATGCATTTTAGTAGATATAAACTAAAATTTTTTTTTAAATACGATATTACAAAAAAAATAAATTCTTTAATTGTAAACAAAATATTACTATATATTTTACAAAATAGTTTAATTCAATTTTATAGATTGATTCGATTTATTCTTCCAAACCAAACCATAAGTTAACATTTGCTTAGGTTTAGTCGGGTTTTTTACCCATCCCTACCCCGTAAGTAACTTTTCTAACAATTAAGTAAATTTGCTTTTCCTTAGTTAATCTAGAGTTACGGTCTTCATCACTCGTATGTTTATGCAAATTTTATGGTACAATTTTCTCTGACTTAACAATATAAAATAAGTTTTTGTCATTTTCGTTTTTTGAATTTCCACCAATTATTTCTAAATCAATGGTTTAAATCATTTAGATTGTTTAACTATTTTGTACCATTAATTTTGCGTTATTTTTTTTTTTGAAGTATTTAAAGGTGGAAAAAAGTGGAAAAAACTGACGAAAATTGAAGGTACTACAGAACTAGCTAGCTAAGAGAAATCCTTATGTTTAGTCGTTTCTCTTTGTTACAAAAACTGGAACACAATTGGATGTTATATGACAAATTAGATTAGTCGAGACTCCGCACAAATTCGTGTCGTTGGACATAATTAATATGCAAATTATTAGTAATTACTATGCCTCTTCTGCTAACTTTTGGATCAATATAAGAGTATAATTTATTTATTTATTTTGTAGAGGGTGCATCTTTTATGGGGGAAGAACGACAAGATCTTTAATATGGATGTTGCCAACTCACTGAAACAGTACGTTGGTCTCTTTATTATTTACTTGTTTTATTCCATGCATTGTGCAACAATACATAAATAAATATGCTCTAGTCTACAGAAAAACTATATATTTGATTTCTTTTTTCCTTTTCCTTTCCTTTCTTCTTCTTCTTCTTCTTCTTTTTTTTTTTTTCAAAGGATGACTGAACATAATTTATATTATAATTTTTAACAATATATTGGAAAATTACTTTCGGCTTTTACGAAAGAAGCATCTTAAAGCATTTTGAAATTTGAATACTCATTATTTCCTTGTATATTTTAAGAAATTGTGCTATTGATTTCTTCTTTTAGCCCATAAAATCTCAATAATCCTTAAAAGATGCAATGATATCCACACAGTTACGTTTCATCCAGCTGAAAATCACTTATACTGAATATCTATATTGTCAAGAATAACACTATTGGAACATGTCAAACTGTTGCATACTCTTATTAGTCAAGTAATTAAAAAAGCTTAAGTTCTTCATTGATTATGTGGTCATTGAAAACAATAATCATCAAGTATCTCCAATTAAACTAAATTAATCTAACAACTAAATATTCATAAAAACCTCATAGGATTAACTGAGCTTTCAAAAATATAAATTTAAATAAACTAAGTCTTCTATGGCCAAAGAAAAATAAATAGATAAACTAAGTCTTCAATAATTGAAGCTCTATAAATCATTGCATTTTCTTGCCTCTTATCCACATTTGATATATATGGCTAGCACATCCATCAAAATCTGCCAAATATGTCATCACTTAAAATCTTATTAACAATCAGCCCCGTATAGAATACTATAAAAATTAACTCAAGAAAATGATAAGTTTTATTGATATTTCAATAGCATAAAGCTTACTATATAGAGTGTGAATTGTGATACAACAAAATAGGAATTCCATGATATGTTGGATTTAAGATATCTCTTGAATATATGAATTGATACATTTAGATATAGATTATAAGATATGGATTCTAAGATACGAAAGATTTATAAATATCTTAAATTTAAATGAGTTTTGACTTCATTTGTCTAGATGCCTCCTCAAGATAGGGGTTTCATCAAGAACATCTATCTTGTGTTTAAGAGTGTGATGCCTTTGTTTGGAAAGAGGCTTAGTCAACAAATCTGCTAGTTGATCAAGAGTAGAACATGAGAGACTTGCAAAGGAACTTGCCGCACCACTTGCCCAACATAATGAACATCAATTGAAATGAGTTTCATCCTATTGTGATAGAGAGGATTCTGACAAAAATGTGTGGCATCAACATTGTCACAATGAATAACTAGAGTCGTTGCAACTAGAAGTCCAAGTTCAGATAGCAAAGAGTAAAGCCATGATATTTTTGAAGCTATAGCAAAAAGAAAGCGATATTCTACCTTTGTAGAAGATTTAGCTATGGCTTGTTTCCAGGACCACCAAGAAATAAGAGCATAATCAAGAAAAATTAAATGTGCAAAAGTAGACTTGAAATTAGTTTTATCACCACCTCAATCTACATCACTGTAGCCATATAAATGTAAGGATTTTGTCTTGCGAAGCAATAGTCCACGGAAGATGGTGTACTTGAGATATTTAAGAAGTTTTTTGAGAGTTGTAAATTGAATGTTGGTGGGCTTATGCATATACTAAGCAAGCTTGGTGAGAGCAAATGATATATCAAATCTTGTCATTGCAAGATATTAGAGACTTCCAACTATGCTTCGAAACAAGGAAGAGTCCATTTTAGATGATTTAGCTAAGGAAGATTCTTGAGACTTTGTAAGCATTGGAGTAGTAACCTCCTTGGCATCAAACTTGTTGGCTTGGTCTAAGAGGTCATGAATATAGTGGTCTTATGTTAAAAATAGTTAAGCAGTAGTTGGAATACATTCCACATTAGGAAAGTCATGAAGAGAGCCAAGATATTTGAGACAAAACGTATTGCCAAGATGCTGAATAAGTTGTTGAACTAGAACTGCTAATAATTAATATCATCAACATAAATGATAATATAGAGAGAGATTGCAGAATCCTTATAAAATAATGGAGAAGTATTAGTCTTGGATTTGTGATAGCCAAGTTGAATTAAGGATGATGTTAGAGCTTGATACCAAACTCGAGGGGCTTGTTTAAGCTCATATATAGATTTTCTTAGGTGGTAGACATGATTTTGTTTGTCTGGATCCTTGAAACATTATATCTACTCCATGAAAACTACTTCCTCTAAGGTATAATGCAAGAAGGCATTATTTACATCAAGCTGATTTACCAGCCAACCATGGTATAAAGCTAGAGAAAAAGGATAAGCCTTACAGTAGTAGGTTTTGTAATTGAGCTAAAAGTTTCAAAGTAATCAATTCTAGGTAATTGATTAAATCCTTTTGCAACAACTCTTTCTTTAAACCGTGAGATGGAGCCATCTGGGTTTCTCTTCACTTGAAACACCCATTTATACCCAATGATATTATCAATGGTATCTCTTGAAACAAGCTCCCAAGTGCCTTGACTAGTTAAGGTAATCATCTCATCACACATTGCATCTCTACATTCTTTTTGTTTGTAGGCTTAAGATGAGCAAGAGGGAACATAAGAAGAAGGTAAAAGATGAAGGGATGGATAAGAACACTCGTTTGGGCTTATAGATATTATGCATTGAACGAGTCTCCATGGTGTGAGGTCTTGTGGGAAGAGGTGGAGGTATTAGAATTGTTGGTTGTGAGGAAGTAGGTAAGGTCGAGCTTAAAGGAGAAACTAATGTAGAGGTAGAAGATGGTTGAGCTGTTGAAGAAGGATTAGTATTAGAGGTAGTTGAAGGAATAGAAAGTGGAAGAACTTGTATAGGATTAGAGTTAAAACTGATGAAAGGGAAAGCATTTACTGTAATACTAGGCTCCAAGGCAATAAGCTTAGAGGAAGGAGAGAACCAATCTACAAGATTGAATGGAGAGGAAGAAAAGTTGTCAAGAATAGAAAGAAACTTGGCTGCTATAAACTCAACGTGCTTAGATATGTATAATTTCTTAGAGTTTATACTAAGATACAGATAAGCAGAATGTGAGGAGGAATAACCAACAAAGAGGCATGGGCTTGATCATAATTCAAGTTTGTGGGAAAAATAAGGTCTAAGCCATGGATAACAAAGGCATCCAAAAACTTTAAGTTTGGAGCAACTTGGCCCTCTATTAAACAATAGTTGAAATGGAGACATATATGTAAGTGTCCTTAAAGGTATACGATTAATGAGATATATGGCAGCTTTAATAGCAAAACACCAAACAACAAAGGTAAAGAGGCATGATGAAGTAAAGAAAGAGTAGTCTCAACTATATGTTTGTGTCTTCGCTCAACAAAGCTTAATTGTTCAGGAGTATATGGTGGTGTTTGCATATGGTAATACTAGAAGATGCAAGGAATGGCTTTGAACTGTTTAAAGATAAACTTAACTTTAGTTTTCTATTTAATGGGATGTAACCAAATGTAATGTGTATAATGGTCTACAAAAGGAAGATAATAACGATATCCTTGAAGTGATACTAAAGGATAAGGTCCCCAAACATGAAAATAGATAACCTCTAATAGATGAGAACTGATTACACTTAAAGAACCAAAAGACAACTTGTAACTTTTTGATATGAGGCAAGCGCACCTATCAATTTTAATATAGTCGGATATGAGTCCGAGTCGATCCCTCAGAGATTTTGAGTATTAATATTAACTTTAGCTTTATTATCTAACCGAAAAATTATGTCGAGTTGAATGAATTAAAAATACTGAAATTAATAAACTAAACTAATTATGAGACTTAACTAAACAATTTAGAAAGCAATAAACTACTAACGACTTCAAGTATGCAATGATGTATTTAGGAATTATTTCCCCTAGTATTTAACATGTAACCTTTTTAAAATATATTCAATTTAGTTTCTATGATTCTTGACCGGAGGGATTCACAATTAAAGCTAATATCTTTCTCAAGCATATTAGCCCTAATCCTAAATTATTTACCGGAATCTCTTCACTTAGTAATATAACTTAGAATTGCATTAATGTATAATGAATTCCCACACAAACAATCAACTTTCCGGAAGAATCATGTATCTTATCTCTAAGTATACATGTAATTCTCTTCAATTATGTTAAGATCTAATTACACATGCAATTTCTCAATCAACATGCATAATATCATGTATTGACACTCTAGAATTATCAATCAATAACTAAACGACATAATTGAATCAAGAAAAGATAGAAACTTTCTTGAAATTATAATTCAATCCAAGGGTTACATGAAACCCTAGGTTCCATAATCCTAAATACTTGAATTCTAAGCTATCATAATGAATCTAAAAACGAGTTCCATCAAAGACATAAAATAAAACATGAAAACCCCTCTTGATTTGATGAACAATCTCTAATCTTGAAATCGATGTCGTTATCGCTTTTTGATGTTGTTTCTCCTTAAGTCTCTTCTTGTCTCTTGTCTCTCTTTGTTTCTGTAATATCTCCCTCTCTTTTGAACCCTAAGATCCCCTTATATATGTATATTACACGGATTTTATTTTCGTCACCAAACACGGCTTGGGACACGGCCGTGTCTCTAAGTTGTGTAACTTTCTGCACAAAGGCAAAATTTCTGCATAACTTCGAAATTTCATAACTTCTTCGTTTGAACTTGGAATTGAGTGAAACTTGATTCCTTTTCTTCGTTTTCGAGCCTAGAATGCGTTTAAATCCTGAAATCAACATTTTACTCAATTAAGTATCAATTTCTTTAAATAAAACCAAAAATGTACTGGAAATGCTATAAAATCACCATATGAAATATGTTTAAAATTAGAGTTATCACTTTTATTACAAGAACATAAGGAACAATGAAACTTGGAAATTTTATTTGGCAAAAATTGCATTAAATGACTGAGAATTTGTTGAGAGAGGTGGCCTAATCTCACATACTAGTCAGCTGATGAAGTGCGAAAGGAAACTAAAGGGAGAAGATAACAAAACCCATTCTCACTTGGACCTTGAAGAAGAATCTTACTCGACCTCTGATCCTTAACAAAGAAATAGTGACCATGTAATTCAATGAACACATTATTGGAGGTATAAAATTTAAAGATAGAAATAAGATTTTGTGTAGTAGAAAGGAACACAATGCATTTAAAAGATTGAGGGAAAAGGTAGGGGAAGAGAGAACAATAAAACCTATGTGAGATATGGGTAGGAAAGGTCTATCTCCAATCTGAAGTTCCTCAAGTCTATCGTATTTTGAGTGCAAAGGAAGATTGGAAATGCATTGGTGATGTCATAAGAGGCCCCTATCAAGCATTAAGAGTTGTTAGAGACTGAAGAGGAAGACTATGTAAAATGAGCTCGATGACCATTCAACTTTGCTTGCAATTGGCGACACTTTAATGCAACATGACTTATATTGCCACAAAATTGGCATTGAACAGAAGGTTTGAAATTTGTAAAGGATTTCCACCTAGGAGATCTATTTGTAAGAATAATAGTCAATTGATGACCCTTGGAAGAAAGGAGAGAAGATTGCTTCTTTCATTTTGGTGTAGAATTATTGTTTTGGAAATATACAATATAAACAAGACCTTTAGTAGAGTTGACATCTCTACAAATTAATTATGTTACTCTTCAAAAGTGAAAGTTTTATCCCTAGTTTGAATCAATGTGCTTATGGCATCATGTTCTCAGGTTAAGTCATTTAAGATGTAAATGGTGAGATCATCATCACTAAGAGATACATGTATGACAGTAAGTTCATCAACTGTAGATTTGATTGAGTACAGATAATCAGCGATTGATTGAGAACCTTTCTAAACTTTGTTCAATCTTATTTTTAGTGAAAGGACATTAGACCTAGAAGAAGAGGCATACTTGTAGCGAACTGCATCCTAAAGGGCCTTAGAGGTAGAGCAAGATGACAAGGCAACTTTATCTACATCGCTAAGCGTAGAAAACAAAAGATTTGATAGTTGGAAAATAAAAGAGTTGGTCTTAGTGATACCAGAAAATGTAATATGGATTAGTGACATCATTGCCATCTTTCTTGATTTGTTGAGGAGGGATAGTCCCCGAACCATCCACATAGGACATGAGATCTAACTCGATAAGAAGAGAAATAGTTTGAGAGCACCATGCTTGGTACTTGGTTGAGTTAAGTTTGAATGTAAGTTAAGTGGATGGATTAGGGAACAATAATTGCTTTGAAGAAGAATCAGGGTTAGCTGGAATTAAAGAGGCAACCATAATCGAATTTGTGAATAGGAATTGACATCTTAGTAGAGACTATGAGGTACTGATACAATATAGAACACTATAGAAATTAATTCAAGCAAATGACAAGTTATATTGATATTTCAATAGCATAAAGCTTACTATACATGTATATATATACATAGAGCGTGATACAATAAGATAAGAATTCCATAATATGAGGGATTTTAGATATCTCTTGAATATATAAATTGATACACCAAGATATGGATTCTTAGATTTGATGGATTAAGATATTTGATTTGATACATTAAGATATGGATTCTAAGATATGTAAGAGTTATGAATATCTTGAATTTAAATGAGTTTTGACTTGGTCTCTTCTATACCTCACTACCAAAAGTATGCATATAATACATACAATTGATTGTTGTTATTCTTGACTAAGAGGTCCTATATTTGCAAGGAGAGAGAGAGATTGTTCTGCAAGACAAACAAATGTGAGCTATCAAGGACGTTAAAGATGACTTTATCGTATACATTTTTATACTTAAATCAATATGAGATAGAGAGAGAGAGAGAGAGAGTTAGATCATAAGAATCAGTCCCTTTACCTAGAGGGGTGCCTCCTATTTATCGAGGATGATGAGACTTCTTTTGCCCATTAAAGTTCTGTGGGTCCCTTCTTTTCCCCTTCCATATTAACTCCTTTATTTCATTCTTAAGACTTGGAAGGTAATGGGCCAAGCCTTCGCGGATGAAGCTTGTTGGCCAAAATCCATCCTTATTATATACAATGCACAAATTTTAAGTATATCTACTAAAGCAACATGCTCTTATGAGATGTCATTTTTAATTCATCAATATCAACAATAGAAGTCAATTCATCCCAATCTCTTAAACCAAAACTAGCACTAAAAATTAGTCCTCGACTTACTTATCCTATATAACACTAGACCTTAGTTCTCAACAACGATAAATAATCATCTAATGTTAATTTCTTCTCCTGTATTCAACCATTTTGCCTTTGATTCAATGCCCAAGCTTTTCAAACTTAGAACTAACCATAGATTTTTAATGAAAGACTCATTTTTTCTATATTAGTCACTCATAATGTGATTCAAGACAAAGTTGTGCAACCAATAAAGATTGGATTTTTATCACTCAAATGGTAAGAATAAGAAATTAGGGATTGGTATAACTCACAATCCACAAATGAAAACATTTACCAAGAACACCGATATCACTCGCAGTAAAATTGATAATCAAGAATAAGTCGCCATATTTTATAGAATATAGATTGATTAGACTGGTAAGACAATAGAAGTTTCTCCTACAATTCTCACAAAATAAGCAATATTAGTGGCTAAAATATGTAAAATGAGAGCTTGACAAAGTATTAATATGAGAGTTAAATAACCCTAGGATAATCTAAAAGAAATAAGAAATAAAATTAGAAATTTGCATTAGGTAGTCATTTACCATCGAGATTCATGCTTGTGAACAAGGACACTTAACAAATGTTCATTTTTTGATCTTGTTTACACCCAGGGTCTACCCTTATGAACCTAATCCTAATTTTCTCTACCTTCATTAGCAATCTTCACTTCTTAAATCACAGCTATGCTCTTCATGATGAAGCCATTAACCTTTATTCCTTGCTCCAAATAATTCGTATTGCTTATCATTTCTTACATAACTTAAATTAAGTTTAGGTATCTTTATTACTTAACCTGATGTCCTCTTTATATCCTCCCTCTTAAGGAAGATTCAACCCGTATCTTAGAGCTTCAAATCCACTTAGGTCAAATATCATCCAGTGAAACTTAAGAATAAATAAACTATGATAGCACAAATAAAGTTGGAATGCTATCCTTCATTTGCATTCTTTCCATTCATTGTGAGCTTTATCCACAAATCATATATAAATCCAAGGAAGATTAAACAATTGCGAAAATGCAATGCCTTCATTGCACTTCATCTCTTCTAATGGTTGAACTTGCATAAAATTTGTTTTCATCATTTTAATAGTACAAAATTCTTGGTGCAAATTTTTGTTATATCCTCTACCTTAGTTGTATCCTTTTCTTCACCAAACTAAAAGAAATAGCATTATCATCACATTAAGATTCTTTGATAACTTTTCGCTCATCCTCTACTTCCTTTAAAGTTCTCTCTTCTTTAATAGCCTCTTAGGAAGTTTCTACAACATTAGACTCTTCACCATTCTCATGACCATCAAAGGGCTTTGGAATCACTGACTTGATGTTCTTATCCTCTATACAAATTTGTTTTTTTATCCTTTACCTTTGTATTGGATCCTTAATCACTTCTAAGCCTCTTTGGACGTTATTAGGAGGTAATGGAAATAACACAATTTTTTACTCTTTCTTATTGAAGCCATAACTATTATTTAACTGCTTGAACCATACATTGCGAAATGACCTCCATGGTTCCCTAAACATTGGTAACATTTATCAATATTAGCAACATTAAACAACATCTAATCGTAATAATTTTTATCAATAGAAAAGTTATTTTAGCTTGTTTTTACCCAAATCTCTTCATTATAGTAGACTAGTTTATATGGACAAGTATACTCATCTAAACCAACTCTTTTAACCATAACCTCATAAACCAAATTGATGGGGAATTCACAAATATGAAATTACATAGAAGCCTATTCAATCTTACTAAGGATGTAAAATTTTACTACCTTATCATAAATTGTCTTCATCATAACTCACCAATGTAAAAAATCCACAATTCCACAAATGATCAACCAACCTTCAACTCCATGCATTTTTTTTAAGTAAACCCCAAATTCTCAAAACACCAATAACCTCAAAAGATTAAAGAATTTCCCAACTTACCAATTTTAAAGCATGTAAACCGCAACTCTTATATCAAGTTAATACTGGACAAAATTGTGTAACCAATCTTTATCACTCAAATAACAAGAATAAAGAATTAGGGATTGATATAACTCACAATCCATAAACGAAAATAATTATAAAAACATAAGTATCACTTACAATGAAATTGATAATCAAGAATAAGTTGCCATAATCTATATAATATAGATTAATAAGACTAATAAGAGAATAAAAGTATCTCCTACTATTCCCACGGAATAATCAATATCATTGGTATATGTAAAACAGCAACCTAACAAAGTATTATATAAGAGTTAGTTAACTTTAGAAGAATATAAAATAAATAAAAAATGAAGATAAGAAATTCACATTGAGCAGCTATTCACCATCAAAGTTCATGCTCATGAACCTTGTCTATAAACAAACGCACTCAACAAATGTTCATCTTTCAAACTTGTTCACACTTAAAGTCTACTCCCATGAACTAAGTTGTAATTTTCTCTACCTTCCCCAGTGATTTTCACTTCTTGAATCATGCCCATGATCTTTACTAATGAAGTCATTAACCTTTATTTCTTGTTCCAAACAACCCGTACTGTCTACTTAGCTTTGCATGACTTGGAATTAAGTCTATGTACCTCTATTGCTTGGCTTAACATCCTCATTACAATGCCTACACAACTATAAACAATATCACGTGAATGGATATTCTAAGACTTATACATTCCATGGCATTAGACCTTACTGGTAAGAATAAACAACAATTACAATCCACACTATCAATTTATTTGTATTCTACAATGACATTCAAGTTAAATAAGATAGGCATTGACAATATTTGCATATCAACTCACTAAACTTTTCCTTTGAAAACTATAGATTGAGTTAGAATCAGAATATAATAAATTAAATTAATGCTTATTCTAGAAAGGACATCTACCTAAAGGGCCTATTGGTCGGTTAATTACGCTCCTATGAAATTAACAACTATCCTAAAAATTAAGCTCCAATTTACTATGATGGAAGATTAACTAAACAGGGAAACTAGTGGTTAATTGATTCCTTTAGGCAGTTGATTGTCTCTTAGCAAAAAGACTTATGATTTGTTCCTTAGATTAGGATAGTTGAGCAGCACCTCTATTAGTGCCTATCCTTCACTTGAAAGCAATATAAACAATCCCCATTCTCCATCTTTTTATGTTAAACTTCATAAAAATTTATTATCTTCATTTTCATAATTCATAGTTCACCTCCAATAACTACGATCTACCCAATAAAACTACGTTTTATAATCACCAACTCTTTTATTTTTATTCAATAACTTAATCTCATCTTTTAGCCTTTAAACTCTAATGTGAATCAAAATCTTGATTCCATAGATATCAAACAACAAAAGTTAGAAATATTATATTGAAAAGAACAAATTTAGTTCTCAATGTTTCACTACTTTTTTATTTCAATCCTAAACATTTTCTTTCTTCTTTACTTTCTTTTTTTTTTTTTTTGAATTTGGATCCTCAATATTTGCAAAAAATTGGAAATTAGTCCTTTTGACGATTGTATTAACTTTTCTATTAAAAATTCATACGTGTCACAATTCCATTGGTCTAGATAATTATATAAAATTAACAATATAATAAAACTATAGAAATCATATAAAATTAAAAAGGAAAAAAGCAAAAAACCTTAAAAAATAAATATATATATATGTATAGATAAGATCATATATGTGTATACATGTATATATATTATTTAAGTAATTTAATGAAAAATAAAAAGTTCACAAAACAAAAAGAAGAATCTAAAAACTAAGGGCTAGTTGGTGACTTAAAGTAACTAAAACAAAATGGTAAGTCGCAATCCACTTACCAAAAGTGAGTCAACCCATCAATATTGGCCATGGGTAGCTACCTAGACCCTAAGGGGGTTGCATGATCTTCCTATGGGTTGGATGGTCATCCACGATCGAGTTTTAAAAAAAATAGTAGAGGGAGACCTCATCGGGTTACTACTTTGTTTTCGTTTCTTTTTAACTCAATCATAAGTTGCCTACTATCCCACTAAGAGGAACATGTGATACCCCTCAAGGGGTAAGCAGCCATTATGGGTAAATTTGACCTATCATTTTTTCTTTTATGCATTTTTCTTTTTAATTTTCATATTTTTTTAGTTTTATCTAATTTTGCTAATTTTGTTATACTATTTATTTATATATTGATTTGGATCAATGGAGTTATGCTATGTGTCAATCTCAATGAAAAAGTTAACATTGTTGTTGCCTTTTTTTTTTTTTTTTTTTTTTGTAAAATGTTGAGAATTCCAATGCAAATAAATAAATGTTGATATGTTGAAAAATAGTGAAACATTGATAACTAAATTTGTAATTTTTCCTTGCTTTTATGATCGATCTCTATACACATGTAAAGGTTCAATGATTTCTTGATAAAATCCCCAAACACATATGGTTAGGATTTATTCTTTATTTGAAACAACTTAAAAACGGAAAAATTACAATCTAAAGGATGAACATTTGCGAACAAATACATATAGATCAATGATAAAACTCTTTGCTATTATGAATTAGGAGTGAATGTCATTAAAGTGCTGTAAATAGAAAATAAACGTTATTAAAGTAGTGTAAGTAGAGGATGACATTATGTTCAAATACAAAAAGAAAATTGCACACCTAAGAATGAATATTTTGTGTATATAATATGCTATATTACCAAAATCTAATGTTGTTACGTTGTAGCCGTAATGCCATCCTTTATTTACACATTTTAATTTTAAAGCATTCATCCTTTACTTGAACCATAAAAAAAAAAAATATATATATATATATATTCTCATTTCAAAACTATCAAAAAATTTCATTCTCTATTTGAACTTGTTTCTAAATGATCATCCTCTAGTATGTAGTTTCCCTTTTATAAATGCTATTGTCATTTTCTTTTTTTTTTTTAACATCCAAAAGCCTAGCTAGAGGATTATTAAAAGACTCTAATTTTGAATTTTTTAGGGTACTTTATTTTCTCCCCCAATCAGTTACTTATATTAGAAGAGTTTTCTTTCCTTTTTTTTTTTTTTTCTTGATTGTGGTGTTGGTTGTGGGGGGAGGGGGTGGGGGATATTAGAAGAGTTCCAGATAATAAACTTGCACTCTTTTTTAGTTCCTATGTTAACTCCCTTTTTGTATACTTCTTTGCACTTTAACATACTTGATGTTACTTTTAAGGGTTTGCTATCTTAATCCTACATTTTGTGTAAGTTAGTTTCCCTAACACTATTGGCATTTCTAGCTCAACCACTCTGTTTGGATAATGATTGAACTTTCTTAGTAGAAATACATGGAAGAAATTATGCTTGCAAATCTATGTATTAAGATAATCCTATAAGTTGCTTCGCTAATCCTCTCTTACACATGATGATTGGATGTATTTTGGACTTAGCTTTTTCAACATTTAAAATCTTGTTATCTCTTGGTAGGTGAGATCTTTAGAAGTACATGATCTCCTACTTAAAACTCAAGAAGTCTATTTCTCTCACTAACATAACTCTTTTAATGATGTGAGCTACTAAAATTCTTTCTATGATCACTTAAATTTATCTATTATTCTTTAGTCAATTTATGGTTATAACATTTTTCTTTCACCAATCTCATCTCAATATACTAGGGACCTACATTAAAAAGGCTTCATGTGGTGTTATTCGGATAATAGACTAACTAGTAGCTATAATTGAAAGCAGGCTCTAGTGGGTTATCTACTTAGCCAAATTATTTTTGAAATGTATAGCCAAATTACTTTTGAAATTTATAGCATAAGCTTTAAACATACGTTCCAAAATTTGAATATTCCTCCATCAAACTTCATATCTCTATCATATAATATCAATGGCACATAATGGACCTGATTGTTTCTAGAGTGTATAAATAGGCTAGCACTTAGCGATAAACCAACTTAATAAGGAAATTTGTAATTTCTAAGGTGCACTTATATTTATTTATTTTTGTTCAAAATTTATAAGGAGTGATCTAGAAATTGCAACTATCAATACTAGGTCTGTTGCTTATCAAATGTTTTGGGTAACTTGCAATGAATATTTAAGTATGTTAACCTTTTCAACATCTAGGTTTCCTCATTGAGCAAACTTACCTTCAATTATTCATTCATTATATTATATTTATTTGTGTTTTTTTAATCAAATAATAGAAAATTGGGAGAAAATGCAACACTGGAATACATAGAGAAGTCTGGACACGCCGTTCAAATGGAGCGACCCTTAGTTTACAATAGAAGATTGAATAAAATTTTACACTCTACGTTGGATGACAAATGCAAATAGGAAAATCTTTGACATCTTGAAGAAATTAATTTTAGCAACCCCATTCATAAATGGTAGGAGCTTAAAAAGATACTTGTCATGACTTTGCTACGACACTTCATATGAGTTCACTTGTAATTTGTATTGGTTTTTTTTAGAAATGCAATTGACATTTGGTTAATGGTTGTAAATGTTGTCGAGCTTGATTTTTTGGTTTATCTATTTTAGTTTCATTTGATTTCTCATTTTTCGATTAATACTAAATCCTAACTCATTTAATATTAATCCTTGACTAGGAAAATTGGGAAATTCTGGTTTTTAAAAAAAGTTTTTGAAATTGCCACCCGACCTAACCAGAGTCGGGAAAAAGAGAAATTGTAATTAATTGGGTGGATTAACTACGATTTAGTTACTAGTTTTTAGTTTCAATTTGATAAAAACCAAAGATTTCCGAATTTAAGGGCTACCTATTAAACTTAGACAAGTACTACTATCATTTTTCCGAAATTAGGTTTTATTTTTCAAAATTTTCCTTTTTTTAATTTTTTTTAAATTGAAAATAAACAAATAAATAAAAACACCTAAGTTTTTACAAATTTTTACGTTGCCTCGAAGGTACCTACATACTCGTTAGCTTGGACCAGATGTCTGTAGTTCTTTTCAAAAACTTTAGTGGGTTTGTTAGTTTTAATTTTGAAAATTGATTGGCTTTATGTTTTTAATTTATTTATTTTGACTAAAAAAATAACTAAAAGAAGAGTCCTAATTTGAATTTTGACTTTATGGAAAATTATCCAATAGGAAGCTTTAGTTCGAAAAAAGAACAAGTTTATTAATTTGTTGTTATCAAAAACAATTTTTCTACATGAGAAATTCTAAATACCTAATGGTTGAATAATATAAAATTCAAAAAAAGCATAGCGTGTTAGGCTAAAATATAGTTTTTATTCTTTATTTGACTACCAGAGCAATCATCGAACGAACACATGACAAGTAACTAAACTAACAACAAATGAAACAACTCACTTACTCGATCGAGTGTAAGTTGATGCATATTGCTGTTGGCGTTCAGGGAATTCATGGGTACGATTAAGGGGTGGATGATTTTTGACTTCTAGCTATCTTGGCCGGAATTGAGGGGCGAATGATTTCTGTCTCCTAAGCGATTATGAGCATGATTAGGGGGTGGATGGTTGTTGTCTTCGACTGATCGTGGTAGTGATCAGGGGGTGGATGGTCATTGACTTCGACTTATTACAAGCGTGATTGGGGGGTAGATGGGTCGTCACTGTTCTTTAATTGTGGGGTTGGTTTTGTAGTTGGGATGTGGGCATTTGCTACAGGATGTGAGACTACTGTAGTTGTTGTAGCAAGGATAGGGCATTGAGATGCTGCTGTGTTGTTCAGTAGACGTATGTGGGCTATGCCAGTGTTGTGGATTATGTGCGGTGATCGGCGTGAAGTGCAAGAGATGTGCTCGAACGAAGAGAGGAGGGGAATGGGGTTCGACTGGAGCTTGTGACAATGTGATCTTACGTGAGGGTGATTGGAGGTTCTGGTCATATGTACAGCAAAATGTGGGTTCGTATGTGATCAAAGAGGGGGACGATTAGAGCTAGATTGGCCTACGCGGATGAAGAGAGGATAGAGATGGAGTAGGCTAGTGTGTAAAATTGAAAAATTTTATGCCGCATGATCATTATATATAAAACTCGGGAACAAATCTTCTGTATCAATTCGAATCTAATTTGATAAAAATCAAAATTAGATTTGAATCCTACGAATTTTTATCATATCGGATTTAACATTATCATATTAGACTTAAATATAATTCTATTAGATTCAAAAGATTTAACAAGATTTATAATTAGATTTGAATTATGTACACTCAACCAATTTTCGCAAATGAAAGAAAAAATAAAAGGCATATGTATACCTAGTGAGATTCGAACCCCTGACCTCAAGCCAAATCCAATGCCATATTCAAGTGCTTATCTGTTAAGCCGTTGATTTATGCCTCAAAATTTAGCATGATTAAATTGTACTTAAGCTACGTGACCTTCTAAAGCTACTGGAAATGAGTTAGACTAAATCCACCGACCCTAAAGCATTTTATTTTCTAAAAATCTATTTTCCTAAAAAAAATCTTTATAATGTTTTTTTTTTCTAAGAATTTTCCATTTTTGTGTATTTATTATTTTTTTTTAATTTTTTTGAATTAGGACCCTTAAAAAAACAATAATTAGAACTACGAAGGGGTAAAAATGGAGTGTCTATAGCTACCAAATCTTTGTGGTAAAGTTTGAGTAAAACTATATTACAAAGACAAAATAGATGCCATTTTTGTCTTGAGGATGACTTTGTCTTAAGTAGCGCTACGACTAGTTAGCTATCTTAGGATAGGTCCATTGGGGATTTTGTGACAAAAAAACTCGGAAAAACAATGGTGGGGGTAGTGCCCTATGAGTTATCTATCCTAAATGAATGTGTAAAGCACTCCTTGAACTAGCCAAAACCCTAAAAGATATTAAACGGATGGTAGCGCCTTGTGAGTTGGCTAATCCTTGATAATTGGGTAAAGTGCTCCTTAAGTTGGCTAAGACCCTAAATAAGAACCTGGTCATGCCCTTTTGAGCTAACTAACTTAAGTAAACAAGCAAAGCTCTCCTTGAGTTGGTTAAGACCCTAAATGAAAACCTGGACATGCTCTTATGGGTTGACTAACCATGGTGAATGGGCAAAGCACACCTTGAGCTGGCTAAGACCTTAAATGAAAACCTGGTCTTTCTCCTCTAAGCTGACTAACCTAGGTGAATGTGTAAAGTACTTCTTAAGCTGGCTAAGACCCTAAATGAAAACCTGGTCGTGCTCCTCTAAGCTAACTAACCTAGGTGAATGGGCAAAGTGTTTCTTGAGCTGGCTAAGACCCTAAATGAAAACCCGGTTGTACTCCTCTGAACCGACTAACCTAGGTGAATGGGTAAAGCGCTTATTGAGTTGGCTAAAACCCTCAATGAAAACCTGGTTGTGCTCTTTCAAGCTAACTAAGCTAGGTGAATGGGCAAAGCGCTTTTTGAGCTGACTAAGACAGTAAATGAAAATCTAGTTATGCTCCTTTGAGCTAACTAACCTAGGTAAATAGGTAAAGCACTCTTTAAGCTGGTTAAAACCCTAAATGAGAATTAAGTTAGGTTAATACTCTATGAGCTGGCTAAAACCTTAAAAGAGAACATAAATTGGGGCAATGCTCTAGGAGTTGGTTGGAACCCTTAGAAACTATGAATCGGAACTGTACTCTTAAGAGTTGGCTAAATCCCTAAACAAGAACCTAAATTGGGGTGGTGCTCTATGAGCAAGCTGGACCCGAGAGGATAAGAGTTAATTGCCTTAGAGATTGACTACCATCCTAAGGAGAGACTAAATGTAAATGCAATGTCTTAAATGAAACTGACTTATTTTCATGATAAAAGCTTAGAAACACTTACCTAGTGTAGACATCTGATTTTTGCTCTCTTTCTTTTTATTTTTATTCATTTCATTTCATTTCATTTCTCAATAGGCCCTAAATTAAAAAAAAAAGTTCAAAAAATAGAAAATTAAAGAAAACCCAAAAAATTAAGAAATTTAGAAAAAATACAAAAAAATAAGAGATTTTAGAAAGAAACCATAAAAGATAAAAAGTTTAGAAAATAATTTTTTTTTAGAAAATTGAAAAATTACAAAAAAATTAGAAAAGTTGAAAAAATAAAAGATTTTAGAAAATAACATGTTATTAAGATAGATTTTTAATTTTAATTTTGGTTTAGAAGTTGGGCCGTTAAACCTAGGCTTAGATTTAAATCTAGCCCAGGCTAACATAGTCCATATGTGCAATTTGATTGCACATATAAACAAGACATAGGCCAATGGCCTAATGGTTAAGCATATAAACATAACATTAGTATTGAGCATGAGGTCTTGGGTTCGAGCTTTGGATGTTACGCTCCGAAGCGATAAAGTTGTAACAGCTCCCCGTGTAAACCATTCTAAGATAGAAGTTGGCCTTACAACCGCTATCCTAGACTTGATCTACACAAGGCATCCACGGTTAACCCACTTTAAAGTAAACAGTTTGTAATTTAAATAAATCATTTACCTAAGAAAGTGAGAAAATATATATATACACTATAATTCAGTTATTACAATTAATGTTTACAACGTTTTATCATTATATATTTCCTAGTTATTATGTTATTCAAAAATGAAAAATTTTAAAATAAAAGCTTAGACCTTAAAAATATATGTTTGTTCTTGAAATATTTTTCCTCACTCCTTAGGATCCAGCAGTTGTAAGCTTTAGAGTAGTTGTAAGCCGCTTCTTAGCCAGCACCTGTACGATGTCTATAGGAATATGAGCAACCACAGCTCGGTAAGTTAGGATGGAGGACTTAAAACTACACCACAAACACAAACAAGGTTATCAACCAAATCATTTGGTGCAATGCATGTTTAAGCAAATGTCATCGCATGACGTTGTCTGGCCCATCGTAAAATTAGAGAAATTGCACCCGCTTTAATCTGGGTTGAGGAGTTGCCGTTAATGCAATAGTTTACGACCATACCCAGGCTTGTGCAATTGAGACACCGCTCATCCCGTGACTACCTTTAAATCATTGACTTCACCCTTACCGGAACCTCCTCACCTGTCACTTAGTTCGACTAAGGATGAAGAGGGGACCTATTATGCCATCCGGCGCTATCCCTTTCGAAGGGGTCAGTATTTGGCTGGAGAATTCTAGGTTTCCCCTAATGGGTTGCCATGTAAGTTTGATTATGATTACAGGTCATATAATTGATTAGGTATAGTTTAGGGTGATCAATCATTTCATACAAATCATACAATACAAGCTAGAACAACAACAGAATCATAGCATCACTCATAATCAAGTACATATACATAGCCGACTATCTAACAAGCACAACCAAGTATAATCTCAAGCCTTTAAAATATAGCAACGTATTAATCCCAACTCACCTGGACTCCTTGCTCCCTCACTTGAGGTCCCACTCGCTCAGGCTATCGCCAATCATCCCTATAACATAAACGTGGTTTCAGTTTTTTATATAACTATTATAGGTTTGTTTTATCCTATAACGCTTATTGTTATCTTTTGTTTAGGGTTTAATATACCTAATTATCTAAGTCTTAAGTCTTTTACAATTCTTCTTGAATCGTGTTAAGTTCTGTTTTAGTTTTTGCATTGATTTTTAAATTAGGTTTTTAACTCAATTTTTGGTTAAAGATTTATATGTACACCCTAAGAAATCATTCTGACCCATAATATGAGATTAATCGTATTATCTTCGGATATCCTAAATATCGTTTTTAATCTCTAACTAGTGTTATAGTTCGTGCAGTATACTCGGATTCTAGTTTAATCATCGAATTTACCCTCGTTATGAGAAAATCTTACATTTTTCATATAATTACCCTAATTTAAGTTTCCTATCAGATTTATTGTATATTTTTATTATTATCATAATATCAATTTTTATTCTAATATCTTCTATTTATTATATTTCTAATAATTGTGTATTATGTACCATTACTTATTATGTACATAATATACATCTAATATTTTTATTACTCTAATTACCATCTCCGAACATCAATTATCATTTCAAAATGTCTAAATTCATCCTAAATCAGATTTTACACCTAATTACTCTAATTTACAAAATTAACTTAAAATTTACTATTTTTTCCTATTACTTATTTACTACATAATTAACCTAATAATTACATCTAACACCCTAAATGTTATAAGTATCGTACTTCATCAGATTTCAACATCCTAAAACATATAATTATTCATTAAATTAGTAATTAACTATTTAATTATTTAATTAACCCTAAATTACCCATTTTATGCCTCATTTTAAGGCCTAAAAATTATCTAAAAATTTCGAAAATTAATTTTTGAAAACGGATTCATAGCATTGTTTTATATTATCTAAGTAGTCTACACAAAAATTTTGAGCTCAAAACTATACTCCTAAGGTTATTTATTTTTAAATCGAAATATGCTTGGTTTTGTATGATTTCTTAAGAACCATATATCACGGGACATATGTTCATCAAAATAATATTTTTCCTAAAAACTGCATACAAAAATATTCCAAAATAAAAAAATTCATAATTTTCTAAGAATATTTACTATTTTTACAAAATTATACAAAATCGGGTTAGAAATCAAACTCACCGATTGGGTAACTCCAGCCACCATCGATGGCCATGGGTGTGTTGGCCCACCTGGGTGCTACCACCACCATGTGGTGGTGGTGGTCGTCCACTCTTAGCTGCTCATTGGGTTTGGATTCTCCTTAGAAGCCCTAATTGCACAAATTTTTTGTGATTTTTTTTAAGACCTTAATTTACTCTCAATTTCACCTCTCTCTATTTTTCTCCCTCTCCAAACTGACCAAATAAGCTTTTGAAATTTTCTTGCTATTTTTATTGAATTAGGGAAATTATTATGCATTAAATTGATTTGACAACTACTTTATCTTCTTCCAATTTACCTTTTGTGTTATTCTAATTTAATTGGCAAATTTTTTTCTTATTCTCCCTAGCTGGCACGACCCAAATCTAGATCATTCCTTATTTTTTCTGATTTTTATTTATTTTTTCTTAATTAATTATGAATTTTATTTAATTATTTAGTATTATTTTAGCACATTTCACGTATTTTAAGTAATTACGTGTATTTCTACCTACATGTAAATTCATATATAGTGCAAATAAATATTTCTAAATATTATTTAGGTTATTCTATGTTTTTTAATATATATATAATTTATCTCTAGCGATTCGTTAATTATTGGAATGCATTTTACGCATTTTCAATAAATAACGAGTTATATACTTAAAATTTGGGAATTTTAGATTCTTTTATTTTATTACTTATTTTCTTAAATTCAAACTTACGGAATCATTTTTACTAATATTTTTAGCTTTACTTATAATTTAGGCTTAATCGGATATTTCAATCGATCGAAACCCTGAGTGACTGGTTGTGGGGCTTACATTAGAGAAGGCATACAAAGTTTTTTTTTTTTTCACTTTTCCTTACATCAGAGACTGCCACATGTCAACATATAATTGCACCACTTATCCTGACATGTGATAGGTCGAAATTGGACGACATGTTGACATGGTGCAAAGTATCAGCCATGTAGCATGCTACGTCAGCTACCATGTGTCACGTAATGATACGTAGCACATTGAGGATGGCCGATACGGTTGACGTGGCGCCACGACAGCCCTTTTTTTCTTCCCTTTCTTTCCTTTTCCCTTCACTTTCCTTTCTTTCCCTCTATTTCCCTCCTGTTTCTCCAAATTTCCAACGCTTTCCTCTTTGGATCGCCCACTTCAATACAATTTTTGGACATTTTCTTGTTGCAATTTCACTAAATCAATAGCGAAATTGCAAACTAGACATGGCCTATTATGAATTGAACCCTTTAAAGCGTCCAAGTTCAGTAAAAAACGAATTCAATTCAAGCTCAAAAAATCGAAAAAAACTAGATTTTTGGGCATTTTCAATAAATTTGAATCTAAGCTTTCCTTTGTTGCTAAGTTGAATTTATGTATAAATTGGTGGTCATGGGACATGAACAAGACACACAGGCTTTAGAATCAACTCCCAAGGTCTCTCTCTCTCTCTCTCTCATGACCACTTTCTCTCTCTACTTAGTCTACCTCTCTCTCTATCTCTAGTAGTGATTCTCTCTCCTCAAACCACTACCCTAACCACTCTAGCAGTCCAAACCAACCTTACTACAATGTTCCTTAACCTTAAAAACCCCCTAACCCACCCAAGGACTCGTCCCCAGTAGCCATTCCTAATTGTCGCACCAACCATCACCACCACTCATCTCCGAACACCCTCTAAACTAATCCTAAACCCTACGGCATTCTTCCTATCCCCCAAATTCCCAATCTGAAACTCACGAATCTCCTTTCTCTCACTCGTTTTGGTTGACGAATTAGCTTGAACTGAGCCTTGCCGTTGCTGCTGAAGTGGAATCAAAGATAGCCTGACTCGAATCCACCCAACCGACCCGAAATCCAGCCCAAGTCTGACCCGTGCATGCTACTACATCCAATCCTTTTTCTTTTATTTATTTTTACTTTATCAGTTGTTATTGTTTTATATATATATAATTGTAAATGTAATACCAAAAAGAAAAGAAAGAAAAAAGAAAGAGTAATCTTTTTTTATTTATTTTATTTTTACTAGTTTAATAAAGATAGATCAAATGTAATAAGTAAAAAATAAATAAAGATGATATAATAAATACAATAAGTAGGGAAGGAAATAAAATTGTTTTATCACTTAGAAAAATTGATTTAAAAAAATAAAAAAATAAATAAATCAACAATTTTTTTAAATTAGGACATTTTAGGATTTTCCAAAAGTAAATAACCCAATTTAGGACCTTCTTTTAGGAATTTTCTTAAATAAATGAAAACTGAGTAAAACGTAAATTGGATTATTTTCAAATTAAAACAAGACCAACCCACAAAAGTTTTTATAAAATAATTACGTACGTCTGATCCCAAGTAGCGGGTACGTAGGCATTTACGGGGCGACGATAAAAATGAAAAAACCTAATTTTCCTTTTTCTTTAGTTTAGATTATTTCATTTGTCCAACTAGAATAGTTAAATTGAGTTTCGTCTTATAAAATACAAAGGTGATTTTTAAAGATTAAAGTTAATTTTGGAAAGTCAATGGTACCCGTAAGGATTTAAAAGTCCTAACCACCGGATCCAGATTTTCTGGTTTTCAAAAGTCATTTTATAAATTAGTAATTTAATCGATAGGCCGGTAGCTAAGTTATAACCAATCCGCTCAATTAGTTTTAACTTAACTCTTTTTTCCCGACTCCGATTGGGTGGCAACTCCAACATCTTTTCAAGTTAAAAAAAAAATGGTTTTTTTATTTAAACTCCAATCGAGGATCGGTCTCGAATCGGTTAGGTTTAGTAATGATCGGTATAAAGAAGACCTAATTTTATAAAAGAATTAGGAGAGTGAAAAATCAGGCTCGACACTTGGTTCATCGATAGCTCTGAAACAGTCAAATCTTTTCTTAAGCAATTTAATTAGAATCAATGGTCCGACCATCTCTTCTTTTTCTTCTTCTTCTTTTTGGGAAGCAATCTAATCTTGAAATGAAAGCATGTAATGTTATGCTTAGAGGCGAATTTAAGAAGGCGGCCTTAGCATATGAAGCATCTTCATCATTTGAGAAAAGATGTTCTTGAATTTCTAGCCCCACACTTAATCAATTTTCCTTACAAACTTCTACCCTCAAGCGAGCACTGTTCATCTGCCATTAAATGCTTTGCTTTTTTTTGAATATGGTCTCATCTTGAAAAATAAAAAACAAATCTCTCTTTTTGGGGAGAGTAAACTGTAATAGAGTATTAAAAGAATTTTATCAATTAACATCATTCCAAATTAAGTGTTCATTTTCTCTCATGTTTTCTATGTATGGTTTTTTTGGATTAGAACAAAGAGCAAGGCCTTTTAGTGGAACGGGAAAAGAGCTGGGGGTGTTACCCAATATCGATGACCACTAGGGATACCTCCTTTGCTTGTAGAAAATGAAAACAAGACTATAGTAATATTAAGATTGTTTGCATTTCATGATTTGAGAAAAAATTCCATTGATCTTTCAAAGGTAATATAACTTCATTGCATCAGCGTTTACAGGGTCTCTTAGGTTTGGACCATCCATCTAAGATAAAATCAAAACTCCCCTAAGCAACACTTTCTTCACAATGTAGGGATCTCCATAATTTAGAGCAAACTTCCATCTAGAATCTTGTGTATTGGGCAAAGTTTTCCTTAATACCATGTCTCCCTCTTCAAAACTTCAAGGTTATACTTTCTTGTTAAAAGCCCTAGCTATTCATTGTTGATAGCACATGTTATAGCACAAAGCTGTCAACCTTTTCTTATTAATCAGATTCAACTACTCGATGCGCTTCTTTATCCAATCAACCTCATCCAATTGGGTTTCCAACAACACCCTAAGAGATGGAATTTCGACTTTTACTAGTAATACAACTTTCATTCCATATACTAATGAGTAAAGGGTTGCTCCTATTAAAGTTCTGATAGAAGTTCGATAGGCAATGTCTACAAATGATAACATTTCATGCCAATCCGATACGTAACTGCCATCTTCTGAATGATTCTTTTGATAGTCTTGTTGGCCGCTTCCATAGTCCTATTCATCTGAGGCCGCTAAAGAGTGAAATTTCTATGAATGATCTTGAACTACCGACATAACTCCAACATCAATTTGTTGCTAAGATCCATACCATTATTGGTAATAATTGTCTCTGGCATACCATATTGAGCCAATATGTCTCTCTTGACGAGCTTGACCACTACTCCTTTCATCACATTAGAGTAGGATGAGGCTTCAACCCACTTATTAAAATAATCGATAGCTACTAGTATGAAATGATGTCTATTGGATGCCTTTAGAGTAATCAGACCGATGATGTTTATACCCTACATTGAAAATGGCCACGATATAGATAGTGTATGTAATTGTTGAGGTGGAGTATTCACTTCGTTCGCATAAACCTGGCATAAGTGGCAAAGTCTAACATGTTTGATGCAATCTCCCTCTGTAGTAAACCAATAATATCCCAATCTTATGATCTTCTTAGTAAGCATGTAGCCGTTCATATGGGGTCCATATACTCCCTTATGCACTTCTTTCATTAGCAACTTTACCTCTTCATCTACAAATCGTAGAAGTGTACCGTTAAACGATCGTCTGTACAAAGTAGACTCACTTATTAAGTACTGAGTTGCCAATCGCCTAATCGTTTTCCTATCTTTCTTATCGGCCTCCTCAAGGTATGTACCATGTTGTAAGAATGTTTTGATATCATAATATCAAGGCTTTTCGTCACATGAACTTTTAATTGCCATGCAAAAAGCGGGCTTTTCTTCGAATTCAATCTCAAGTGGTTGAATCTCTAATCCACCAGATATCTAAATCACGGAGGCTATGGTAGCCAGAGCATCAGCAAATTAGTTATGAACCTTCGGTACGTATGTGAATGTAGTATTTTCAAACCTGCCTATTAGTTTGACCAAGTGTTGGTGATAGGATACTAATTTGTGATCTTTCATCTTATACTAACCTCGAGCCTAGCCTATGATTAATGAAGAATTTCTATAAACCTCTAATTCCTATATCTCTTTGAACAATGCCATTTTAAGTCCTAGAGTACATGCCTCATATTCTACAATATTGTTAGTGTATGGGAAAACAAATCTTATAGCCATTGGGAATTGTGTACCTTCAAGGGATATCAAAATTGCCCCAAATCTACGTCCTGATGCATTGGTTGCTCCATCAAAGAATATTTTCTAACCTAAGGGTTTCTCAATCGCTTCGTTATCAGAATCGTTTTCAGCCACCAAGATATTTTCATTAGGAAACTCGACTCACACTTCTTAAGGGGTATCCTCAGTGGGACTCTTTACTGATTGATTTGCCAGGGCCTGTCCCTTAACTAAACTTTGGCTCACGTATTTGATGTCAAATTCTAATAATAACATCTACCACTTTGAAATTCTTCCAATGAGGGCCAGTTTTTCTGTCAAATACTTCAATGGATCATGTTGTGTAATCAACTCGATTTGGTAGTAAAGTGTGTATTGTCTGAGCCGATGCATGACCCAAACCAATGCACAACATGTTCTTTTAGTTTCTGAGTATTTCTACTACCCTTCTGTGAACTTCTTGCTCAAATAATAAACAGCCTACTCCTTCCCTTCTTCATCCTTCTAACCAAGCATGCATCCTATAGACTAGCATAATATGGTTAAGTATAAGAACAACAACTTCCCTGGTTTAGGAGCTACCAACACTGGAGGATTTATGAGGTATTCTTTAATTTTTATAAAAGCTTTTTTGCATTCCTCATCCCAATTGACCTTAGCATTCTTTTTCAATAGCTTAAACAGAGGGCAACATTTATGTATTAGTTGAGATATAAATCGAGCTATATAATTCAAATGACCCAACAATTCTCTTACTTCCTTGAGTGTATGTGGAGGAAGCATGTCAATTATGGCTTTGGCTCTATTAGGATCAACTTCGATGCTCCTTTTGCTAATTATGAAGCCCAGCAATTTTCCTGATGTCACTCTGAAAGTACACTTATATGGATTCAACTTCAACTGAAACTTCCTTAATCTGTTGAATCGCTTCCTCAAATTTTCTATGTGATCTTTCCCTTCCCTAGATTTCACAATCATATCATCAATATAAACTTCTATCTCCTTATGCATCATGTTATGGAAAATTGCAACCAGTGCCCTTTGGTATGTCGCCTTAGTGTTCTTGAGCCCGAAAGGCAACACCTTATAGCAAAACGTGCCCCAAGTTGTAATGAAAGTCATCTTGGCCTTATCTTTTTCAAACATTCGAATCTGATTGTATCTCGAAAAATCATTCATGAATGAGAATAGATGGTACCCGGTTGTATTATCTACCAAGATATCAATATGAGGCACTGGAAAATTGTTTTAAGTCGTTGCCTGATTGAGATCTCAAAAGTCCACGCATACTCTAACCTTTCCATTCTTTTTCTTTACTGGAACAATATTAGCTACCCATTCTAAGTAATCAGATACCTCAATGAATCCGACTTCAAGTAGTTTCTTAACCTCTTCCTTGATTTTCAACAGAATGTTAAGTCAGAATCTTCTTAACTTTTGCTTTTTAGGCTTGGCATCTTCTTGTGTGGGTAGATGATGGACTACAATTAAAGGGTCTAACCTAGGCATATCCTCATATGACCAAGTGAATATGTCTCGATATTTAGCCAATAATGTAACCATTTATGTTCTTTGTTCTTCCTTCAAGCTCCCTCTGATTTTCAAATTCTTAGGATTATCTTCATCCCCTACATTGACAATTTCAATCGGTTTATCAATAGAAATTCTAGTCAGTTCATGTTTTTGCTATTTCTCTTGTATATCATTGTGGTCATTGACATCACTCCCAATGACTAACCTAGTAGGGTTGAAAGTGATATCGATATTCTCATTATCTACCTACATGAGGTATCCCTGGTTTTTGCTCAATTCGTTGAATCTGGGTAAAGTGTATAAAAAAAAGTGTATGTAAGTAAAATAGAACTAAAACACAACAAAGGAAAGAAACTAACTAATATTTTATTGAATGAATGGAGGTGAATCACAAATGAGGCAAGGAAATAACTAATATTTGATTGAATGAAAGGTTCGATGATACATTTGGTACGATGACTATTGAAAAGAAAAATTCAAGAAATACTAACTAAGGTTCACCTTTTACCCTAGGGAGGACCTATTGCCTTTCACTAGGATGGAGAACTAATTATTCAGATCATGTTGGAACTTGTGAGATGAACTTGTTGATTTTTCATTGGTAGATTCTGAGGCTTGAGTCTTTACTTGAGTGAGTGTCTTGGTTAGTAGCAGAAAGGTCATTGGGGTATGGTACAATCTGTCACCTCTTTTGCCTTTCACTTTTTTTTTTATGAAATTCTTTTGTTGGAGTCGAGCTGTAACCGAGACCATAGGTACTCATCTATCCTTCTTTAAACTCTTCCTTCTTGTTCTTTTCTCTCTTAATCATGCATATTTCTTCAAACATCTGTAAACCAAACTCCTCTTGACCTTCACTTCCTATTTAAGGTATGGTCGTTTCCTTGTAAATCTCATAGTTTTGATTTCCCAAAATTGTAATCACATCGTTTCAAGCCCTATTTTATTTTCCTTAATTTAACATATATTAAGCTCAACCCACTTAATATAAATTAATCGACATTAAATTAAAGAAACATTTTTCTTTAAAGATGTTAAAAAAATATTCAGAAAAATTGGAGTCGCTAACCAATTAAACTGGTAACAAGTGAAATTAGGATTTTCAAGTGGAAAAATCATAATTTGGCCACTAATTTGTGGATTTTCTAAAAAAATTATTTTTAGAAAATTAAACTAGAAAATTTAAGTTCAGGAGTTAACCTATTAAGATTAAGTCACCATGAAAAAAAAAATAATGAGCTTGATTTTTTATAATTTTTCTAAAAATACTAAAATATGCATAGATATGCAAAAATATAATTAAATTGAATTTTTAGTATTTTTTTACTATGAATTTTTGTAGAAAGAATTTTTTTTTTAAATTTTTTATACGATTACCCCAGAGGTGCCTATGTACCCATTATTCCGAATTAAACTAAAGTAGTTCTTTTTTAGAAAAAGTTTAGTAGGTAGATTTTTTTTAAATTTAAAAATTGAGACATATTTACGTTTATTTAATCATTTATTATTTAAAAAAAACCTAAAAAAATTTAATTTCACGGATCTACTTTAAAAGAAAACCTAATTAATTAAATCTTTTTTAAAAACTCCGATTAAGATTTTTTTATGTATATATTTTTCTTAACAAAAAATCTATATGAGGAAAAAAAAGCTATTTTTTGTCTAAATCCTATATGCAATATATATTAAGATACGTATCTTCTTCAAAGATAAGGATCTCGGAGAAAAAACATGCGATTTTTCAAAATATGCAATTTAACTAAAACCTATCAAAAAATTTATTATCTAAAAAATAGCAAAACGATATGACGATTTTTAATATATATATATCTATATAAACCCGCACTAAAGAAAACCAATTAGTAAACTAAATTGATTAACTAATAAAATAAATAAATAAATAATTAAAGAAAATAATTTTTTATTACCTTAACAGGTCGAATTGTACGTGATCAGCGTGTTCGTATTGATCGTGTCGTGATCATCTAAACTACGTTCACGTGCTCGGTGTGGAATTGATTGTGATCAGGTGTGGCAGTACTAATTGTGAAGTGGACGACATGCAGTGTGTATGTGTTTGTATGCAGTAGTATGGATTGTATGCGGTGTATGAGGCAGTGTCGCAGTCTAGTATATGATCAAGACGTGGTGTATATGCTGGCATATGTGAGATCATGCATGTGACAATGTGTGTGTATTAGATCAGGTGATCGGTAGAGTGGCATGTGTGTGATCTTGTGTAGTATGTGTATTTGGTCAATGTGTGCAGCAGTGTAGTATGTATTTGGTCGATGTGTGATCGTATGTGGTGAGGAAGTATGTACAAGTGATCAGGTGAGGTATGTGTCAATGCAGTGGGTGAGAGGGACAGTGGTGAGCAGTGTGTGATCAGGGTAGTGGACATTGTGAGTGTAGATTATTATCATGAAGTGGCAGCGATCAAGTGCATAAGTGCTGAATGTGGTGATGTTTAGGTGCTTATGAGCGTGGATTGTTGCTGTACGTGCTGTTGTTTGTTGGAGTGTGGGGATGAGTGAAAATGTCCTTTTATAGTCTACTCTCTATTATTTATAAGCCACAAATTTGGATCTTTTTTATCATAGATTTAATTTTAACAAATCCAAGATATGAAAGATACGATAATATCCGATTTGGATTTATTAAATTTATCGAAGATTCAATCCGGTTTCTAAAAACCCTTTATTTATTTAGGCTTTCTTTCTTAGGTCCGATTCAGTCTATTTTAATTTAGCCCAAAATATCCGCTAGCTCATTTAATAATTCCTAAGTCTATTTAGTCTAATATAAATTAGATAAAAATCCTCTTTAGTTTGGACCAGTTTAAAATTATTAATGAAGCCGAATTCTTTAACGACTTACAATTTATTAAATTAACCATACATCTTCATTGTCCAATTCGACTCTAAGCAAGTTGATTGGACTTGACTTGACTTGATTTGATACTTTTTTATTTTTTTAATTTAATTTATTTTTTTTAATTTTTTTGAGTTTTTTTGAGTTTTATTTTATTTTTATTTTTTGTAAACTTAGCCCAAAAGTGAAAAGAGACTGAAATTAAAATAAATGGTGGCAAAAATGGGGTATTTACAGCCGCCCCTTTTTATAGTGAAGTTTGTAAAAACTTTGCTACAAAGACAAAAAGATGTACTCATTTTTATCGATCCTTGCTTAAATTGGCAAGATAAGGACTTTGAACATCAGACAAAGATCTCTTTAAGGACGGGTATCCTTAAGAAGAAAGATCTCTTTAAAGATCTCTTTAAGGATCTCTTGCTTGAAAAGATAGATCTTTTGAAGATAAGATAAGCTAATGCTGTATTAAAAACAAAATAGGACGGTACTTTCATGAGCAGGCGATCTAACTAAGGATAAGATGTTGTTCTTATGAGCTGGCGATCTTTTAAATAATTAGATAGCATTCCACTAAGCAAGCGGTCCAACTAAGGATAGGATGATGCTTTACTGAGCAAGCGGTCTTAGAAAAGATTGGATGGCACTCCAACGAGCAGGCGACCCAAGATTACTTTAAGAAATACAAAAGATAGGATAACACTCCTATGAGTAGGTGATCCCAAAATGGACTAGATAGAACAACACTTCTTTGAGTAAGTGATCCTAAAAAGGATTAGATAAGACAACGCTTCTTTGAGCAAGTGATCCTAAAAAGGATTAGATAAGACAACGCTTCTTTGAGCAAGTGATCCTAAAAAGGATTAGATGGTGCTCCACTGAGCAAGTGACCTAACTAAGGATAGGACAGCGCTCCCTTAAGCAAGTAATCCTAGCTAAAGACTAGATAAGACAGCACTCCTATAAGCAAACGATCCAATAAGGAATATGATAGCGCTCCATTAAGCAGGCGATCCTAAAAAGGATTAGATAGAACAGCGCTCCTATGAGCAAGTAATCCAATAAGGAATAAGATAGCGCTCTTTTAAGCAAACGATCTTAGAAAAGACTGGATGACGCTCCAATGAGCAAGCGATCTAAGATTACTATACAAAATGGACAGCGCATTAATGGGCAAGCGATCCATAAATTTCAAAGATTGATGATTTTTGATAAAATGATTTGAGATTCTTTGAAAATTTTGATTTTTTCTTTTTAAGAAATCTCTCTTGACAATTTTTGAAAAAGGTTTTGTTTCTCTTTTGAAAACTTTTTTTCTTTTTTTCTTCTTTTTTTCAAGAAATTAAAAAAAAAAAAAAACTCTTTGATGGAAAATTGTGTTGTTAACAAGTAAGAAAGTCTCGAAGACTCTAAAGATCACAAATAAAGGATTAGATTGCTTCTTGCCCGTTGATCACTCATTCTTTTAGTCTTGTTTCTTAGAGCATAATTTCAAGCTTGGTATAAATAACCATTTATGTTTTCGAGAAAGCACTCAACTATTCTTTAATTTTCTATTAAAAGAATAAGTATCATTACTTGAAATGTTCAATCCAAGTGGACTTTCTTACATTCTCACAGGTTTGTTTTCACTCTTGGCATCAATTCCAAAAATTATAGCCTATCTTGTAAGTGGCACATTCTGGTTAATCAATTAGGTCTTTTTTAGGTTTGCAATGTAAGGTTTTTGGTTAATGGTTTAAGCAAATGGATATAAATGCACTTCGGCCAATTTTGAAGAAATCATATATAATTCGTCTCAGGTTTACAAGCCAAGAACCTAGGAGAAACTAAACATGGGCTTGCCATTTTCATAAGCAAATTTTGCTAAAGATAAGTTGATTTCTTTAGTCAAAAGAGTTTTATTAAGGGTGGTATAGTAGGCGAGATCATAAAATGAGGGATTTGCTTTTGAGCTTAGGAATTTAAAATGTTTAGCTTTTGGATACTATCACAAGTTTGAACTTTTGGCGATTTGGCTTATGCTTGAAGGTGACCTTGCTAATTTTCGTTTTTTTTTTCTCACTTTTTTTTCTTTTCTTTTTCTTCTTCTTCTTCTTCTTCTTTGGTCAAGGTGGTTACCTTCCATTACTGAGTTTTCACTTGATGGGATTCGAAGCCCTAAAACCATGGTTCAAAGAGTATAAGCTTAAGAGAAGTGTATATGACTTTGAAGTGTTTGGAAAAGAATCTATAGGCGTGATGCATTTGAATAAGTGTATGGGCTTAAGTAAGGTATGTACAGTTTAAAGCTTTTCTTTATTATAAAGAAATTGAATTCTCTATGACAATATTTGCTCATGAATTAGTACAACTAAGGCGAGCATAAGTTAGTCTACTCCTTTTCTCCAAATTAATGACCCTATCCTCCTAATTGTCCCAGTATAGGGTGGTTCTTAGTAAGGTTAATTTTAAGAAAAATCTCTAAAAGGCTCCAATGGGTATGCAAGGGATAACTATGTTTAGGAATGATGAAATGAATGCCTAATATCATTTTCACATGTGTACCAAGTTCAAGAAAAACCTCCTTTAAAAAATAAGCCCATGTACTTGCATTATGTTGCTCAACTCTCATATGTGTCTAGGGTTGGTGTTTCAGATATGGTTTGCCTCTTTTCATTTTAAACTTTTCAAGTAACGTGTTACCATTCCTTTAGACAGAAAAATTTTAAATTTTGAATTCACATTTACTTTATCTGTTTTCGCTCATTCCAAATCTACACAAAGTGTTTCATTTAGTGAGAGGTTAATGACATGCTCTTGTTGAGCTGAGTTAGCTTCAAAGACAAACATGCACATAAAAACTGTTTTATTTAGATAACCCGTATCCATTACAAACTCCAAAGTGAAGAAAAAAATTAAATGCGGGAACTAAAATTCTTTTCCACTTATTGCCTCTATTTCTGTCACTCCTTTGAACTTGGTCCATGTAGTTGAATTGATCTCTTAGAGATATACTCAACTGCTTTAAATGGTGAGCCACCTTGTTAGATGATAGTAGTAAGCCTTCAATATTTGGTGCTGGAGGCTGTTTGTTTGGTGCTTCTTTAAAACCTGGGGAAGGAATATCACTACTAGTTGACCTATTAACCTCCAGAAAACTTGGTTAGATAATTTCTGTATCAATCAAATCTTGCACCTTATGCTTCAGTTTCCAACAATTTTCTATGGTATGCCCTACTTGGCTCATATGATATTCACACCTTTTTTTGGGGTTATGATCCCTTGGCTTATACTTCTTTGTTGGGTTTTCACATGCCAACATCACTTCGACCATTGGAATTTTGAACTATATAAGTTGCCTCCTCTTATTGTGGATGGGCTTATCTTAATCTTAGGCTTTCTCAATTGGCACATTCGCTCCTGACTTCTCTTCCCTGAACCATCCTCATGCTTAGGCTGTAACTTCCTATTCGTATTAGGATCTAAGTTTCCGAGCTGCTTAAGCACATAACTCATTGCCATTTCTGTACCCGTGAGTCTTTCTTCTAACTTCATTAACTTTTCTTTTAAGGTAACAACCCTTTTTTCTAAACCCTGGCAGTAACATGCCCCCTAGGCTTAACCATTCAAATTTGTCTTTAGCAACTTTTCCAAACTTTGTATCATGTTGATAATGGGCTTTGTGTGGAATTTAGGCCTTGGATCCCTAACGAAGTCTAACTAGATCAATTTTTCATCAATCAAATCTTGGACTTTATACTTCAACTCCTAGTAATGGTCAATATCATGCCCCTGCTAACTCATGTAGTACTCACATTGCACATCAACATCATATTTTCGAGGTTTATACCTTGGTGTTGGAGTCTTAAGATGCAGCAAACCCTCTTCTTTTAGGTGACAATAGACCCGAGACATAGGAATCAGGATATGAGTGAACCTCCTTCTAAGTGATTTTTGGCTTAGCTTATTTTCCTTAAGCTCTGGATTAGTGCTTAGGGCACTAGATCTGTGCATCATCAAATGGGGCATTATAGTGTTCATAGTGGCCTTTGAATCCAACGGGGCTAATCCCTTCCTTATCAATCTTCCCACTTTAATGGCATTCTCAATACGACTACCAGCTACAACTACATTTGCAAATATGAAAGCTATGTGGCTCGAGAGATAATTATAATAAGGTTCACTTAATGTGCAGATGAATATGTTGATCAATTCATTTTCTAGCAATTGTACTGTACCTTGAGTGGTTGTAGATCTCCATCTTTGGGCATATTCTTTAAAGCATTTGGTCAACTTCATTTTTATGTTATTTAAATCCATCAAAGATGGAGTGACTTTTTCATTGAACTTGTACCGTTGATATAAGGCTTGAGCTAGCTTATCCTAAGTATTAAGCTCAACCAAGTTTTGTTGGGCATACCATATCAATGCCAGCCCAATTAGGTTATCTTGAAAAGTTTAAATCATCAACTGCTCATGTTTAATGAATTGAGTTATCTTGCCAACATAAAGCTTACACTGAAGCTTGGGACAACTTGTTTCATCATACTTTTCACAATTTGGTACCTTAAACTTCTTGGGTAACTCGTGGTCTTCAAAGTGCAAACATTGCTCAAGCCCAAATCACTCTACACATCGTGATCCTTTAGAACTCCCATTTTCTCTTCAATTTTGTGCAAGATTTCTTTTGCCATCTTCAACAATTTTTACTCCAATTCCTTCCCTAGGCCTTTGTAGCTATTGTTGAGCTCATGAATAGGCAACTCTTTAGACTTATCTACCTCAAATGGTATGTCAATAGGCCCTTAGGCTTGAGTATAAGCCATGGTCTTAACTTGCTTTGCAAGTTTGCTCAAAACTCCTTTTGCTGTGGCTATTCTCTATTCAAGAGTTTCGAACATATTGTTTTTGAAAATGAGTAATTATGGGCTTTAAGTTAGGCCAAATCACTTAAAAAATAATCTTTTAAAGCTTGTAAGAATCCCTTCTTATTAGTAACATCACATTCTTTTTAAAAAAAAAAAATTCAAGTTTTTAATTTTGAAAACCATTCATTTTTTTTTTTTTGGAAACTTTTATTGAAAAAAAAAATCAATGTTGATTTTATGTTACAGAAGCCTAATACTAACAACAATGAATCTAAACCAAAAAAAAAAAAATTGGAAACATTAGGATTGAGGATTGAGGGCATAAGATAATATTGAAGTGATATAGAGAATTGGAAATTATTTTACAATGAAAAACTTATTGAACAGATGACACAAGGGTGACGACTCATGAAGAAAACTCTCTTGGGATTGTGACAACTTAATGTGTAAATAAGAAGAACGAGAACTTAGACATTTATAAGATTGATAACCTTAAGATGACAAATAATTTATAATAGAAATATGATGGCTAAATATTTTTATTTTTATTTTTTATTTTTGTATTTTGTTAGTTTTGAATAATACGGTACATGTGGGGCATTGCAATATAAATTGACCAAGTAAATAAAATTATCATGAAACTGGTTTTTTAATCATAATTTTTTTTTGAAATTTCTTTAAAAAAAAAGATTTGTTGGAAAGCTTTTTTTAAAAAAAAAAAAATAACAGTTCCATAATAATCTTTATTATAGTTAATTTTCATAATTACATGAAAAAAAAATTTACAAGTTGATACTGAAATTTTTTTTTTAATATTGGCACATTAAGGTACAGGGGAATATTAATGATTTTGTGCCTTCTATATTAAATGTTATATTACATAACCTATTATTGATAAAATAAAAAAAAATCTACAAGAATCATATATATTACATAAGATAGCATAAAACATAAATGTGATGCAATATGCTACACATGCGTGTAATGTAATGGGGTTGGTCATTAATAAATTTAGTAATTATTATGAATCTGCGGTTGAAGAGTACACTTATATATAAGTGAATCAAAATAAGATTTAAAAAAAATAATAAAACTCGTGAACACTTATATATAAGGGTATAACTTTTTTATTTCTCTTTTTTGAAAAAGAAAGCTGAACCAACCACGGGTTAATCAAACTTTTTCTATAATTTAAGAATGACTAGCTCCTTTTTTTTTCAAAAAAATGATGTAGGAAGATAGGGTCTCTAGGTCTCAAGCTGTGTAATCTCTAGGACTTCCGGAGAAAAACCTAATGAGCTATATCGAAGCTTAAGTGGGTTGGCTTTTTACTGTTAAGTTGGCGTAAAGACCCCATTGACCCAAGGGTTACATAATGGCAACCCATCCTAAGTTAGTAAGATGGTCTAAGTTCGATCACATCTAAGCACATAAGTGGTAAAAAAAAAAAAGAATTCTCCTTAAATCCCTTAATAAGGGGCCCATTGGGATAGGCTTTTCCTAGCAAGCTTGCATCACTAACACCTAGTTAATACAACTATATTACAAAGAAATTAAAAAAAAATGAAAGCACATTAATCAATTTTTATTTTTACATGGCTAGCCCATTAGCGTCCCTAGTAGAGTCATTAATTTTGTCGAATCCTATTTCATGTTCCTTAATTTAATCTATATTAAGTTTAACCCGTTTAATATAAATTACTCAACATTAAATTAAGGAAACATTTTTTTAAAAAAATGTCAAAAAAATATTTTAAAAAATTGGAGTTGCTAACCAGTTAAATTGATAATAAGTGAAATTAGGGTTTTTAGGTGAGAAAATCCTAATTTGGCCACTAATCTACGGATTTTCTAAAAAAATTATTTTTAGAAAATTAAACCAAAAAATTTAAGTTTGGAGGCTAACCTATTAAGATTAAGTCATCATATAAAAATTAAAAAAAATTAATGAGCTTGATTTTTTATAATTTTTCTAAAAATACTAAGATATGTACAAATATGCAAAAATGCAATTAAAATGAATTTTTAGTAATTTTTATTACGAATTTTTTAAAAAAGAATTTCTTTTTATTTTTTATATGGTTGTTTCGGAGGTATTTATGTACCCGCTAGTTGAGATCAAATCAATGTAGCTTTTTTTTTTTAGAAAAAGTTTAGTAGGTGAATTTTTTTTTTAAATTTGAAAATTGAGTTGGATTTACGGTTATTTAACCATTTATTATTTTTTTTAAAAACCTAAAAAAATATAATTTCACGGATCTACTTTAAAAGAAAACCTAACTAACTAAATTTTTTTAAAAACTTCGGTTAAGATTTTTTTATGTATATATTTTTCTTAACGAAAAATCTACGTATAAAAAAAACTATTTTTTTTTTTCTAAATCCAACATGCAAAATATACTAAAATACGTATCTTCTCCGAAAAAATAGATCTTAGAGAGTAGATATGCAATCTTTCAAAAAATGCAAATTTGGTTTTAAAAAATGTAATTTAACTAAAACTTATCAAAAAATTTTCAAATTATCTAAAAAATAGCAAAACGTTATGACGATTATTAATATATATATATATATATATATAAACTTGCACTAAAGAAAACCAATTAGTAAAATAAATTGATTAACTAATAAAAAAACAAAGTAAATAATTAAAGAAAATAATTTTTTTATTACCTAAATGGGTCGAATCGTATGTGACTAGCGTGTTCGTGTTGATCGTGTTGTGATCATTTGGACTACTTTCGCGTGCTCGGTGTAGAATTGATTGTTATTGGTTGCAGCAGTGTTGATCATGAAGTGGACAACGTGCAACGTATGTGTGTGTGGTCGTATGCGACAGTACGGATTGTCTGCGGCATGTGAGGTAGTGCAACAGTCTAGTACATAACCAGGATGTAGTGTGTGTATTGGTGTGTATGAGATCATGCAGGTGACGGTGCATATGTATTAGATCAGGCGGTTGGTGGGGTGGTGTGTGTGTGATCTTGTGTAGTGTGCGTATTTGATCGGTATGTGCATCAGTATAGTGTGTGTTCGGTCGATATGTGATTATGTGTGGTAAGGAAGTGTATACGAGTAATTAGGTGAGGTATGTGTCAGTGCAGTGGGTGAGAGGAATAGTGATGAATAGTGTGTGATCAGGGCAGTGGATAGTATGAGCGTGGATTATTGTCGTGGAGTGACAATGATCAAGTGCATGAGTGCTGAGTGTAGTGATGTTTAGGTGCTTGTGAGCATGGATTGTTGCTGTACGTATTGTTGTTTGTCGGAGTGTGGGGATGAGTGAAAACATCCTTTTACAGTCTACTTTCCACTATCTATAAGCTATAAATTTGGATCTTTTTTACCATAGATTTAATCTTAATAAATCTAAGATATGAAAGATATGATAATATCCGATTTAGATTTATTAGATCCATTGAAGATTCAATCTAGTTTCTAAAAACCTTTTATTTATTTGGGCTTTCTTTTTTAGGCTTAATTCAATCTATTTTAATTTAGCCCAAAATACTCATTAGCCCATTTAATAATTCCTAAGTCTATTTAGCCCAATATAAATTAAAAAAAAAATCCTCTCTAGATTGGATTGGTCTAAAATTATTAATGAAGCTCAATTTTTAATGACTTAGAATTTATTAAATTAACTGTACGTCTCTATTGTCCAATTCGACCCTAAGCAAATCGATTTAACTTGACTTTACTTTACTCTTTTTTTTTTTTCAATTTTCGTTTTTATTTTTTTATTTTTGAGTTTTTTTCAAGTTTTTATTATTTTTTATTTTTTGTAAACTTGGCCCAAAAGTGAAAAGAAACTGAAATTAAAATAAATAGTTGCAAAAATGTGATGTCTACACCTAGCTATTTGAGATAAACTTCACTTTTTGATGCAGGCTCAAAGATATGGCCCTTACTACATGAATCTAGGGTCTTCTTAAGAGTAAGTTGAAAGATCTTGAAATGTCCATTACTTGGAATCGAATATTGAAGTTTTGAAGGCCAATACTCATGGGTAAGTCTATCTCCCCTATAATCTCTATTCTGGACCGGTCAAAGGCCCTAATTGTTATAGAAGAAGGCCTAATTGCAGCTATGTCAATGCTTATCAAATCCAAGGTAGCGAGTGGATAGACGTTTAATGATGATCCATTCTTTATATCATTATTCCTTACCATGATGAAGAGTGGTTTCCAGTACTGGTTCCCTTCTTTGCCTAACTCTTCTATTGAAAAAGAAATCTGGTCCATGGCAAGGATGAAATTAGTGACTAATCTCATCTTCTCGATTGGCATTTCATGAAGGACCTTAACCTCTCTTAAGGTGTGAAATTAAGCTTCTCTGTGTGATTTGGACGTGATCAACAAACTCATCAATGATATTTGTGCCAAAGTCTTACTGAGCTGTTCCATAATCTTGTACTTACTCGACTTGATTATCTTGGTAAAGGCTAATAGCCCTTTCATGTGTTTGGTAGTCTTGTCATTCGCTTCTTCTAGAACGCCCTTCTTCTCGAGCTCTTCCCTTGGGTGATAAACCCTTCTAAATCGAGTAATTCCCCCTATTATGCCCCGAAGTCGCAGAGTCACAACAGTCCCGCTGTGTAAACTATTCTATGACAGTAACTGGCCTCACAGCGCCTACCATAGACATAATCTACACAAGGTGTCGATGACTCCTTGCTTTGAAGTAAACAGTCCGATTAACAATTCTACTACAATTATGTTAAATATTACAAATTTCTAATAAACATAAATAATTATAAGTAAATCCACAGAGCTTCCCAGGAAGTTTTACACAATCACCATAGTTTACTAATTTACAGAATAACTATCAGTCTTTAATCTTTAACTACAAAGTCAGTCTAGTTACACATTATACTAAGTAACTTGATCCTCACACCCCATGGCTTCAAACTGGACTAAACTCTGGGTAATTGTAGGGCGGCATAATACTTGAGGTGTTCAGAAATCAGAACCTGCAAAAGGATCTATAAGGGTATGAGCAACTACAGCTCAGTAAGTTGAATTAGAGACTCATGAATGCATACAAACACAAACAGGGTTATTAAACAATTATTTTCATGCAATGCAACAATCAAGTGTCATCGCACAACGTAGTTCGGTCCGTTGTGAAATCAGAGAAATTTCACCCGCTCCAATCCGGGTTGAGGAGTTCCATGTTATACAGCAGCTCACAACCAAACCCAGGCTTGTGCAATGGAGACCTCGCTCCTCCTGCGACTACCTTCGAACCATTGACTTCACCCCCACCGCGACCTCCTCTCCTGTTACTTAGTTCGACTGAGGATAAAGAAGGGACCATTTTGCAATCTCGCACTATCCCTTTCGAAGGGGTCGGTATTTGGTTGGAGAATCCTATGATCCCCTAACGGGTTGCAATGCACGACATTTTTTTTTTTGTTATTAGGGTCGACTAAGATTAAATTCCGTTTGGGGTATTCAAACAATTTCATACCAATTCAATCAGTCACAAATCACTCACAATGCAAGTTTCAGCACGAATTCAGATACATCAAACACATGCGTAAACTACTTAAAATCACAAGTATATACAAGCCTAAGTCTCCGAGCACTACAAAACTAGTACTCTATCACAAAAAGCAATAACCCAACTTACTTGAAATTGCTCGATCGCTCGATCCCTTAGTCGCGAGCTGATTTGTCTCTAGGTGTCCTATAATACAAATAGGTCTTTTTAGAACTTATATTTTATGGATTCTTATTCTAATCCATAATGTAACTCATTTTCCCTATGTATACTTATCACGTACTAATGATTCGTTGTACTCTATTTCGGGGTTTGAATTCTAAACTAGATTCTAGTTTTAATTCTTAAGTCTTAAATAGGCTTGAATCCCAGTGTGACATTAATCACATTACGCTCGGGTATTCAAATATCCTATTGGGTCGTAATTTTGGTATTCTAAACTATTCGGTACACGCTAACCCTAATTGAGATATCGGGTTTATTCCCGATGTGTGAAAATCTTACATTTTGAGACATTTACTTAAAATTAAATGTTAATTCAGATTTATTATTTTTCTGATTTCTATTATAATATTATCCAAATAACCTCATTTTTTAGATTTATAAATTTACAATTTCCCATATTACTAATTTCTTATATTAATTGTCTAATTTCCTACATTAACCATACTTAATACTCCAAAGGCTAGGATTAGGGTTCCACTTCAGAGATTAACATCCCTAAACATCTAATTAAGATCTAAATCAGTAATTAACATCTTAATCACCTAATTAACCCCAAATCACCCAATTTTTCCATCATTTTAGGGCTAAAAATTAACTTAAAAATTTTGAAAATTAATTTTAAAAAAATGGATTCATAGCACTTACATCATATGAGCATCCTACAGAAAAAATTTGAGCTCCAAACTACACTCCTAAGCCTATTTATTTTCCGGTTTAATCATGCTCGGTTTTGAACAATTTGTTAAGGACCCTATATTTTCAGACTTAATTAAACTAAATAAATATTTTTCCCTAAATCTACATACAATAAAACCTCAGAATAACAAGTTTCATAATTTTCTAGGCAAAATAACTAATTTAAAAAAATTATTCAAAAATCGGGGTAAATAAATGACTAACCGGTTCGAAGCTTTCTGGCCGTCCAAACCCGGTCCAAGATTGTCGGCCAACCCAGACAGTGGGTTTTGTGTAGGGTGGTGGTGGTTCTTCGGTCCCAGGTGTTGGTGAGTGGTGAGTTTAGCTCACTTGTCCAATCTGCACAGTTTTCCCTTCTTCTTTTTTTTATTTTCTGGATTTTCTCTCGATTTTTTCAGTGTTCCTATTTTTCCCAAAAGCCATGGATACTGCTCCACCCCCCTTCAAAAAAGTTTTGTCCTCAAAACTTCTGTATATCTAATTTACACTTAAATGACTAAATATAATAACTTGCATACTTTTACTAACCTAGAAGTTAGAAAAGCCATGGATACTGCTCCATCATCGCAGCTTTTGGTTCCCAAGTCATCTCCAAATTTGGACCTTCATTCCATTGAATCTTCCCGTACTCCATATCTCTATTCCTTAACTTCTGAACCCGATTATCCAGTATCTTTATGGGTTGTCTCACCAATTGAAAATTTCTCGTTATCTCCACTGGCTCTATTTCCACTATCGCATTCGGGTTTTTAATGAATCTTCTCAGCATGGATACATGGAATACGTTATGATAGCCTGATAGAATTGGAGGTAAAGCTACTCGGTAAGATACATTGCCAACTTTCTCTAACACTTCAAATGGACCAATGTATCGTGGGCTCAGTTTTCCCCTTGAACCAAATTGTCGGAGTCCTTTGAATGGGCTTATTTTAATGTAAACATGATCACCAATTTCAAATTCCAATGGTCTTCTCTTCAAATCAGCCCAACTTTTATAACGGTCCTGAGCTTCTTTCATCCGTTGTCATACAATCTTAATCTTCTCACTCGTTTGATTAATCATATCTGGTCCAATTATGGCATACTCTTCGTGATCCCAATATAGTGGCGATCTGTATTTCCTCCCATATAATGCTTCATATGGTGCCATCTGTATGGTTGCATGATAACTATTATTGTAGGCAAATTCTATTAACGGTAAATATTTATCCCAATCACCTACAAAATCCAACACGCAAGCTCGTAACATATCTTCTAGAGTTTGAATTGTTCGCTCAGACTACCTGTCTGTTTGTAGGTGATAGGCTGTACCAAACTGCAACTTTGTACCCAAAGCTCTATGTAAGCTCTCCCAGAATTTGGATACAAATCGACTATTTCGATCAGAAACAATACTCTCAGGAACACTATGTAACCTTATTATTTCTCGGACATACAGCCTAGCCATCTTTTCCATTGAATCACCTGTCTGATAAGGTAAGAAGTGTACACTCTTCGTTAATCTATCCACGACTACCCAAATGGAATCGTATCCAACTTGAGTCCTTGGTAATGTTACCACAAAATCCATAGTAATATGATCCCATTTCTATTGCGGTATTTCTAAAGGTTGTAATAGTCCACTCGGTCTTTGGTGTTCTACTTTAACTTGTTGGCATGTAAGGCATTGCGACACATACTGTGCCACTTCTCTCTTCATCCCATTCCACCAATACATGAGTTTTAAATCTTGGTACATTTTATTTCCTCCCGGGTGCATAGTATAACCTGTAATGTGTGCTTCATCCAAAATTTGCTTCTTTATGTCAGCATCTTGTGGTACACATATTTTTCCTCTAAACTTTATTAGACCTCTATCATTTACCTTAAAGTCAGGGTCCTGTTCGTTATTTAATTTCTCTTTTATCTCTATCAGACCCTTATCTTCCTCTTGCTTTTGCTTTATTTTCTCTAATAGAGTAGGTTGAAATTCCCAGTTCATTAACTGGCTATTAGGTTCACACCAATCAAACCCAATTTGCATCCTCTCAAATTCATGCACTAATTCACGTTGAGGTGTTAACAGTAAGGCAACCTGTTCATAATTCTTTCGACTTAATGCATCTGCCACCAAATTGGCCTTTTCAGGGTGGTATATATTCAGATTATAATCTTTAATCAATTCTAACCACCTTCTTTGCCTTAAATTCAACTCCTTCTGAGTAAAGAAATACTTCAAACTCTTATGATCAGTGTATATCTCGCACCGTTGCCCATAAAGATAATGTCTCCAAATATTCAAGGCAAACACTACAGCCGCTAACTCTAAATCATGAGTTGGGTAATTCCTCTCATGTGGCCTCAATTGTCTTGTTGCATATGCAACAACTTTTCTATCTTGCATCAATATACAATCTAATCTATTCCGTGAAGCATCACTGTACACATTATAAGGTTTATCTCGATCAGGTAATGTTAATACTGGTGCTGTAACCAGTCTTTTCTTCAACTCCTGAAAACTCGTTTCACAATCCTCACTCCATTCGAACTTTACATCCTTCTGGGTCAATCGAGTCAACGGTTTGGCAATTTTGGAAAAATCCTTTATGAACCGTCAATAGTATCCAGCCATACCCAGAAAACTCCTTATTTCAGTCACTGTGGTTGGTTGCTTCCAATCCATTACTGCTTTCACTTTATCAGGGTCTACAGAGATTCCTTCACTAGATATAATATGACCAAGAAAAGAAATTCTATCCAACCAAAAATCACATTTACTTAACTTGGCATACAATTTATTCTCTCTCAACTTCTATAATGCCAATCGTAAATGTTCTGCATGCTCCTTCTTGGTTTTTGAATAAATCAAAATATCATCAATAAACATTACAACAAACTTATCCAAATATGGTTGTTATATACTATTCATCAAGTCCATGAATACAGCCGGAGCATTCGTTAAGCCAAATGGCATCACAAAAAATTCATAATGACCATATCGAGTTCTAAATGCAGTCTTATGTACATCTTCCGGCTTAACTCGCAACTGATGATATCCTGATTTTAAATCTATTCTAGAAAACACAGTTGCACCTTGGAGTTGGTCAAACAAATCATCAATGCGAGGTAACGGATACCTATTCTTAATGGTAACCTTATTTAACTCCCGATAGTTTATACACAATCTCATAGTACCATCCTTCTTTTTCACAAACAATATCAGTGCTCCCCATGGTGAAACACTCGGTCAAATAAACTTCTTATCCAATAGCTCCTGAAGTTGCTTCTTTAGTTCCTGAAGTTCTATGGGTGACGTCCGATATGGGGCTTTAGAAATGGGCTCAGTTCCAGGAACTAATTCTACAGTGAAATCCAACTCTCGGGGTGGAGCTAACCCTAGTAAATCCTCCAGAAATACATCTGGAAACTCATTCACTACCCGTATGTCTGCTACCTTGGGTATTTCCTTCTTTGCATCCACAGCGAACACCCAACAAAATTTCCAATCATCCTCCTTTACTCTTGTCTCAAATTGTTCATCACATATCTCCATCACTGATAAATTCAACCTACTTCCACCAGCTTTTTCTTGAAATATCGTTTCTCCATCATTAAGATTGACAATTTTATTCCTACACTCCATAATGGCTTTATTTTTGGACAACCAATCTATTCCCACTATTACATCGTAACCCTGTAAAGGTAATATCACAAGACTTATAGGGTACTCCTTCTCCTGGATTTTTATTCTACCATATGCTACTACTTCTTGGGTTGTTACTTTCTCCCCAGTCGGAGTTCCAACTTTATAAGTTATATTAACAGTAACCATACTAATTTCTTGTTCATGTACAAATTTTTGACTTGCAAAGGAATGAGATGCACTAGTAACAAACAGCACAAAAGCAGGTTGTCCATTTATCAGCACATGTCCTGGAATGTACTAATATTATGGTTACTAACTACACTAGCATTCATAAATCTTAAAATGCAAATATTTTAACTAGGAGTAGTAGAGGGCATAGGTATCATTTGAAATAGTAGAGGGCAATAACAACTAGGAGTATTGTTCGAAGGTTGGGCTTAGTTGATGTAGGTTAAAGCAAAAAGCGAAAGATTCGAGCTCCTATAGATATACTAAAGCTTGCACTAAGGTAATGTTAACAGAAATTTTCTATAGAGATAGGATGGGCCCAATGTTGTTCTTAATAAATTCTTGCTTATCTAAGTTGAAAAGTCGGAAGTACATCTGAAGCAATTTTTGAGGCCAATAAGGTGGGTGGATGTGGATTTCTTTGAAAGCTCCTTAACTTGATCTAGCCATACTTATCTAAAAAAATTAAAATTACAATCAAAGCTTATTTTGAACTTTACATGAAATTATTACAGGACATTCACAGGGAAGTATTACAACGGGATTATTCACTAAAATATAAGGAAAATACAAGGAAATATAGCTTCATAATTGCCCTTATCCATTTAGGTTTAACACATTATGAGTTCTCACAAATTTTTTAAAAAGGTTTTCATATATGTGACGAATGGGTTTTAAAGGTCCTCAAGTCTTGCAACCACTGTGTTTTTCAAAATAACAGTTCTGTGGTCATATATAAACTTGAGTAGGGTAGCTTGATCGATCTTAGAAGGTAGTTGCTTCAAAACATCTGAAGCTTACATAATGACCACTCTCTTAAAGTCTTAAAACAGCTTGGTTCTAATTATATCTACCATACATATATCATGTGAAAAAATAAAGTGAAAATAAAATAAACCCCCCCACCCTTGAAACAGCCCTCCCTATGTGAGCTGCAACATATATGTTAGTATAAAAAAATGAAATAAAATAAGTAAATAAAACATAATTGACTCAAGTGTTTTTTTATTTTATTTTTGAGAATAATCCTAATTTCGGTAAATTTTAGTGGCTAGCCCTCTTGACGCAATCCCCAATAGACTTGCCAAACTGTCGAGTTTGATTTTTCAGTTTTCCTATTTTAGTTTCATTTGATTTCTCATTTTCCAATTAATATTAAATCTTAACTCATTTAATATTATTCCTTAACTATAAAAATTGAGAAATTCCGGTTCTTAAAAAAAACTTTTTGAGTCGCTACCTAACCAGAGTTGGGAAAAAGAGAAATCGTGATTAATTGGGTAGATTAACTACGATTTAGTTACCGATTTTTAATTTTAATTTGATAAAAACCAAAGATTTTCGAATTTAGGAACTATCTATTAAACCTTGATAGGTACTAGTGTCACTTTTTCAAAAATAGGTTTTATTTTTTAAAATTGTCCTTCTTTAATGCTTAAAAAAATTGAAAATAAGCAAATAAATAAATAAAAAACTAAGTTTTTATAAATTTTTACATTACCCTGGAGATGCCTACGTACTCGCTAGCCAAAATCAAATGTTCATAGTTTTTTCCGAAAACTTTAGTGGGTTGGTTAGTTTTAATTTTGAAAATTGATCTACTTTACGTTTTTAATTTATTTATTTTGACTAAAAAAAATAACTAAAAGAAGGGTCCTAATTTGAAGTTTGACTTTATGGAAAATTATCTAACAGGAAGCCCTAGTTCGAAAAAAAACAAGTTTACTAATTTGTTGTTATAAAAAATAATTTTTCTACATAAGAAATTCTAAATACCTAATAGTTAAATAACATAAAATTTAGAAAAGGCATAGTGTGTTAGGCTAAAATATAGTTTTTATTCTTTATCTGACTACCAAACCAATCATCGAACGAACACATGATAAGTAACTAAACCAACAACAAACGAAGCAACTCACTTATTTGATCAAGCATAGGTTGATGCGTATTGCTGTTGGCATTTAGGGAATCTACGCATTTAGGGAATCCACAGGTAGGACTGAGGGGTGGCTGATTTCTGACTTTGAGCTATCATGGTCGAAATTGAAGGGTAGATGATTTCTCTCTCCTTAGTGATTACGGGTGTGATCAGGGAGTGAATGGTTGCTGTCTTCAACTGATCGCAAGCATGATTGAGGGGTGGATGGTCACTGACTTTGACTAATCACGGGCGTGATCGAGGGTTAGATGGTTGCTGTCTTTGACTGATCACGAATGTGATCGAGGGGTGGATGGGTCATCCCTTCTATTCGATCGTGGGGCTGGTTCTGCAATTGCGATATGGGCGTTTGCTACAAGAAGTGAGACTGCTGTAGTTGTTGTGGCAAGGATGGGGTATTGAGATGTTGTTGTGTTGTTCAGTGGACGTGTATGGGCTATGTCGGCATCGTAGATTGTGTGCAGTGATTGGTGTGAAGTGCAAGAAGTGTGCTTGGACAAAGAGAGGATGGGAATGGGGTTCAACTAGATCTTGTGATAGTGTGATCATGCATGAGGGTGATTGGAGGTTCTAACCGTATGTGCAGCAGAATGTAGGTTCATGTGTAATCGGTGAGGGGGACGATTGGAGTTAAATTGGCCTACACGGATGAAGAAAGGATGGAATGAAGTAGGCTAGTGTATAAAATTGAAAAATTTTATGCCGTGCGATCGTTATATATAAAACCTAGGAACAAATCTTTTGTATCGATTTAACATTATCGTATTAGATTAGTGTTATATCTAATAATGATTTAAATATAATTTTATTAGATTCAAATGATTTGACGAGATTTATAATTAAATTTGAATTCTGTAAGTTCAACCGATTTTTGCAAATGGATGAAAAAATAAAAACCTTATTAAGTCAAATACAATGCCATATCCAAGTACTTATCCGTTAGGTTGTTGGCCTATACCTTAACATTTGGTATCATTAAATTGTACTTAAGTTATGTAACCCTCTAAAGCTACACAAAACGAGCTAGACCAAATTCACTGACCCTAAAGCATTTTATTTTCTAAAAATCTATTTTCTTAAAAAAAATCTTTATAATGTTTTTTTTTTCTAAGAATTTTCCATTTTTTGTGTTTTTATCATTTTTCAATTTTTTTTATTTTTTCGAATTAAGACCTAAACAAAAATTAAAACTACGAAGAGACAAAAATGAAATGTCTACAAATGTTAAGTACGTTTTAACAAATAGATATTCTTGTCAAGCTTGTCTATCTAGCTCTTTCCTTTTTCAGTTTACTTAGTATTAAAATAAAATTATTTATAGATTTTAGAGTAAAAAGACAGTACTATTAATGGGAAATTATTTTATCGAAACAATCTTTAATATATGCATACATTCTTTTTTTTTTTTTGTTAAATCAACAAATTTGATTGATTACATGAAGGATCTATTATGTTAGACCTCCATACTGATTGTATTTTTTGTTTCTTGTCGAACAAAGATTCTTCCTTGGTTAAAAAAAAAAAAAGTGTCTCCAAAACTAGAAATAAGAATACAATTCTTAAAAAAACGGGATAGTAGATGCTATGAAAGGCCATAAAATATAGACAAGTCCATCTTTTAAAAAATTTGCAAGATTTAAAAAAAAAAAGATGGACAAGAGAGTGAAATTGTGCAATAAATAGAGAAAACTATTATGTTTGCAAAAATGATAAGTTGCTTATCTACATTATTTATTAAAATAGATATACAAAGTTAATGAAGTATTTAAGCGATTAACTATGTAATATAGCAATATATGTCACACTCCAAATAAGAGAAGATGTAATAGTCCCGCCGTGTAAACTAACCTCAAATAAAAACTGACCTCACAGCTACTATCATAGATATTGTTTTCACTAGGCGCATATAATTTAACCAACTTGAAGTATCCAATTTAACACTTATCAATAATCAAACCTGTAGCATGGTTTTTAAAAAATACATGTTCAAGATGACTTGTTGTATAATAATACTACAATACTTATATAAGCATTTCACATATAAAATTATAATTTACACTAAGAGTTTACAAAAGTTACGGGTCTTAAAATCTATTTACAATAAGATTAGAAACTAATAAGCATCCAAGAAATTCCCAATTAGTGGATTCTACTTTCCTCACTTTTCTAGTCAACCGCGCACTACCTAATGGTGGTGATATCTATACATCTTGAACTTTCACTCGTTACCTGTAAAAAAGTTTATAAGGATGTGAGCACAACTAGCTCAATAAGTACGATGAAGTTAGAAAAATACTATGTGATCACAAACAAGGTTATAAATTATAATGAAATGTAATGCTATTAATCACTTGAAATATCGCATAATATTATTCGGTCCATTATGAGGTTAAAGAAATTATATCCGCTCTAACTCGGATTAAGAAGTTTACTTTGACTTAAAATTAGACCAAATGTAAGTTTGTGCATGAAGAACACTCTTCTCTTGTGATCACCTTCAAACCACGACCCCCATGCTTATTGCGACCTTCTTACCTATCACTTAATTTGACTAAGGATAGAGAAATGACAATTTTGTCTATCCTCATCGAAGGAAATTAGTATTTAGTCTGACACTCCAATCACTCCCCTAATGGTTGTTATGCATATCCTATTACGTTAGCAATTAGATCACTATTATTTTCATTTAAGGGTGGCTAGACAAATTCATACAATACAAAACTATGAAATCATGTAGAATAGTATGCCAAGGAGTTTAAACCCTATAACAAATAGAATATCAATCACATACATGGTATGCATACATATGGCTAATTTATAATCACAAGCAAAAGTATTCTTAAGCCTTCAAATACTTTGATATAGTGTAAGCCCCAAAGTTAAGCCAATTGACCATAAGATTGAATTTAGAACCCAAGGTTTAGGGCGATCGGTTAAAAGATCCGATCAAACCCAAATTATAAACTATTGAGAAGAATATTAGTAAAAATGACCCCGTAAATGTGAATTCAAGAAAATAAGTAATAAAATAGGAGACTATAAAATTTTCAAATTTTAAGCATAATAATTGCTAATTACCGAAAAGGCAAAAAGTGTAATTTAATAACTAATAAATTACTAGAGATAGATTATATGTATACTAAAAATAATAGAATGACCTACATAATATTTAAGAATATTTATTTGTACTATATATGAATATACATGTAAGTATAAATACGCGTAATTACTTAAAACACGCGAAATGTGCTAAAATAATACTAAATGCTTAAAGAAAATTCATAATTAATTAAGAAAAAATCATGAATCATCCAGAATTTGGTCGTGGCAGCTAGGAAAAATAAGAAAAAAATTCGGCCAATTAAATTAAGACAACATAAAAGCCAAAAATCAAGGGATAAGGCAATTGTTTTGTCCCATTTAATACACAATAAATTCCACAAAGCCCTATAAATGGCAGGAAAAATTACAGAGCTCATTTGGACAGATACAAATCAGAAAAAATTAGAGAGAGTTGAAAATTCGAGAGAAAATCCAGAAAATAAAAAAAATAAGAAAAACTGTGCAGTTAAGGATTTTAAAGGGAACCCACACCAGATGAGGAGCTAGGAGTAGACGGCTACCACTACCACACGGTGGTGGCAGCGCCTAGGCCGACTGACAAGGCCACGGTAGCCCGTGGTGGTCGGAGCCACCCAAATCGGTGAGTCCGATTTCCAGCCCAAATCTTGTGTAATTTTGTAAAAATAGGAAATATAATTAGAAAATTATGAATTTTGTTATTCTGGGATATTTTTGTATGTAGTTTGTAGGAAAAATATTATTTTGATGAAATTATGTTCCGTAATAAATGATCCCTAAGAAATCGTGCAAAACCGAGCATGTTTCGGTTTAGAAATAAATGGCCTTAGGAGTGTAGTTTCAAGCCCAAAATTTTTGTGTAGATTACTCAGATGATATAGAACAGTGCTATGAAGCCCTTTTTCAAAAATTAATTTTCTAAATTTTTAGATAATTTTTAGGCCTTTAAAATGAGGCATAAAATAGGTAATTTAAGGTTAATTAAGTAATTAAATTATTAATTACTGACTTAGTGAATAAGTAGATGTTTTAGGATGTTAAGATCTGATAGAGTATGATACTTATAGCATTTAGGGTATTGGATGTAATTATTAGGTTAATTATGTAGTAAATGAGTAATAGGAAAAATAATTAATTTTGTAAATTAGGGAAATTTGGAGTAAAATCTTATTTAGGATGGATTTATAAATTTTGAAATAATAATTGATGTTTAGGGATGGTAATTAAAGTGATAGAAATATTAGAAGTGCATTATGTACATAATAGGCAATAATGCATAATATGTAATTTTTGGAAATATACTAAATAGAAAATATTAGAATAAAAATTGATATTATGAGAATAATAAAAATGTACAATAAATCTGATAGGAAACTTGAATTTATGTAATTATATGAAAAATATAAAAATTTCTCACATTAGTAATGAATTCGGTACACTAATATGGATTTAGGTGTACCGGGTAAAATAAATACTGACTAAGGGCAATGATGGTATTTAGGAGATCGGGAAGTAATGTGATTGATTTCACATTATGGGTTGAAACGGATTT